>JAKOGI010001049.1:52500-287500 GCA_029747015.1 Carnegiea gigantea
TATTTTGTGGTTGAGATTGAACCTTTTGCAGGGTTTCTCTGATGTTGCTGAAGAATTGGAAATTAAGGTTGGCTTGAAGCACAAGAAGATAAACATTTCGAATCCTCGAGTAAGTTGATTTGCTTACATTATCATTTTGAGCTAACTTCGCTGCACCATAATATGATCTTTTGAACGATGGAAAGTAATCAGACTAGGTACTATCAAATTAGTTGTGTTGTGGCTCTACGCCGTGCTCTGCCCTGCTCTCTCACTCTCCCTGTGCCCAGTGCCTTGGGGATAATGGCTGGGCATGATATGGAGATCTTAGCTCTGTTGCAGTGTTCTCACTTTCTGTGTGTGTTTTTGTGCATTTGCATGTCCCCCTCCCTTTTTTTTCTGGGGCCGGGCCTCAAGTTTAGTGGGCAGGGCATGATGGATATGTGATTTCTCTAATCTATGCTGGTGTGATGTCAATAATATTAGCCCTGAAGATGTAATTCACCAAACTGGAAGTACACTAATAGAAACATCACCATTATATGAATTTCATTAGATAAACGTCTTCCCAACATTGTGACTGGTTTCAGTTCTTCTCATCATTGTGACTGGTTTCAATTATCTTCTATAAATAACTGCTAAACTACATTTTAACAGTAATTGAAAGAGGGTCCCTCCTTCTTCCCTTTCCTGTATGTCTATAAATGTCAGTCATTGCAGCATTGTTTTGAGCAGAAGACTGTCATACTAGTCACGTTTAAATTATTTTGGATAGAGAATTGCCCAACCCAAACAATGGGCCAATAGTTAATCTGGGAACCTTGCTTTTGCTTGTTTCCTACTTTCAAGGTCCCTGCTGTAGACCTGTTGCTGAACTTCATAAACCTGCTGTAGGTAGCCTGGGAGCATGAACAGTTTTCAAGGCTGAGAGTCACTGCAGCAACCCTCTCTGAACTCTCTGTGGCACCTGAATTTTTGGAGAACTTTGGAGGCTTGTCAGACAGAAGGTAAATTTCTGAAATCAAACTTGACAACTTCGCTTGAGATGATGGCTTACCATCTCCTGAGAGTAATCCCGTTGAATTGCTGATCATTTTCCAGGCATTTTGTTAGTGAAACCGCAATTATCAAAGGTGTCAAGTTGGTGGCAGAGAGTCTTGCTGTAAGCTTTGCTTTCTGTTGTTTGGTGGTTTTTTCCCTCATTCCTATTTTACACTCATAGCCTATTATCAGATTTATTCTGAGATTATGAGTTATGTTTTGCTATATGAACATCACTGGGCAGTATCCTTTTTATGTTTCTCTGTGTTGGCACCCTTTTCGTCTGGTTACCTAGCATTTTGAGGAAATAAATAGAGAAAAACAGGAATTCATAATCATATTAGTGGTAGTCTCTTGCAATCGCCAATACGAACTAACAAAGAGGAGACATAGCAGGGTTATTTATTACTTTTTTTTAATTTATTAGGCCGATTAATGTCCAATTAACATCAAAATGGTTGGGAGAATGGGTGCTAAACTGTTTGTGTAAAGACCACCTGAAACGAAATTTCCTTTCAGATCAAGTGGGGCAGTAAAAAAGAAATTCTTGAACAATGAATTACCTATAAATGAGGGATTTCTTCCCCCAAGATGGAAATATTAGACATGAGTTGTATTAGATGGTTGAGTGTGACTACCAATTTCCTTCTAGCATTTGCGTTTGGATCAATTACTAATCTGAAAGACATAAACGGTGCAGGACAGCTTGACCTAGCAAAATTTTCAGACACTGTGGTAGATGCCTCTCTGGCATGAAAATTTCAAGGCATGCCCACTATATGTGTTTGTATGCCTTTTTTAAAATCAATAAATACCATTAGGAAGCCAGATGCTCAAGCATGTTGTATACTATTACCTCAATCTATAACCATATATATGAATGAATTTAACCCCAAATATCATGACAGTTTGCACTCCTTTTTACCCAAACCTGTAAGCTTATGTTCATACTTACTTGCATGCCATTAGCCAGTCCTTGCTGTTGTCATCGATGATGATGATGGTTTTTAGGTATCTGTGTTCCACAAAAACAATTCGTAAATATTCTTGAGACTAACCAGCACTCTAATGCAATTGCTCATCTTCTCCTACCAGAGGCATATTTATGGGTATGAAGGCAAGAATATCCAGATATTTGCAGAAAACAGTAGTTTGGCAGTCAACCCGGCTTATATATCCTCATGGTTGAGCCTTTTGTCACGGACACCTCGAGTTGCTCCTTTCCTTCCAAAGACTGATCCACTTATCAGTGCTCTAAGAAAGGTAATTAATCTATGTTACTTAGAGAATTCTCTGTTGTATGCTTGAGAACCACAAAAGGGAGATGTCAATTAGACGTCGAAATTATTTGCAAGGGTTAATGACAATTGGTAGGGCTGGAGCTAGGGCAGCTTGATGAGCCCTACAGAATATTGGCTCGGTCTAAGCTTTGCTTGGGCTCAGTTTGACAATGATTGGCTTGGTCGAGCTTGTTTATTTATTTTGGAAGGGAAGTAGAACATAATCACACTTCGGTTTGTAATGTGCATCTGTATGTCGACATTATTAAAGTATATTCTTGATCAGTGTTGCTTTAAGTTGGGAGTTATGGTTTTTGAATTAAAATATATGTAAAAACCAATTATGCAAAGATTCAAATCATATGAGGAAAAGTACAATGTTAAGGATTGGCTATAGGCTGAGGCTCAGCTCAGTCAAAAGCATTGTTTGACCAAGCTGAGGTTGGGTTCAGGCTGATGCTTACCACGCGAAGCCAAGCCAAGCATGCTTGGCTCCCCTAAACTCAAAATACACCCCCCACCCCAACAGCCATTGTCGTTTTCATCTTAGGACTAAAATTGTCTAGGGAATGCTGTACATTCACAGCGGGTTTTGATGCATATGCTCTGTGTAGGAATTGGCAGAGCATACGGCTGAAGTTAATGTACAACATGAAGGCCTTGATGGTCTGTTCACCTTCTATGATTCGACAAAGGCCACTCTAAACATCTACCAGGTGCCGTGTTTACTCTATCATGTAGGTTTTGAAACTATACGACAGTGTGTTTAGTGGAGCTAATTTATTTCGCGTTCATTGCAGGTGGCAAGTGTAACATTTGACTTGCTATTGTTGCTAGTTCTGGGGTCATACTTGATAGTCCTATTCAGTTTCCTTGTCATTACAACGAGGGTAAATTCAACCTCTTTTTAGCTTTGTGACCTATGCAGTTTGTTTTAATGGCACCTTTAGGGTCATTTAATCTATGCTGGATTTCTAACTATTAGTTATATGCGTTCAATCAGGGTCTTGATGATCTAATCAGTCTATTTCGAAGGCCACCATCCCGAAAAGTAAAAACAGCATGAGTGCTTCCAAAGAGGGAACTTCTCACCAAGAAGCTAACATTTGGGCATCTCAAGGTTTGCTGCTTAAATCAGGACACACTGAGCCTTTCTCGCGGCCTAGGATGATGCTTCACACCCTCCGATTTTGGATCATAAGAGCACCTTGCTTCATGACTTGTTCTGGAGGTTTTGATTTGGAGATCGTTTGAGAAGCATGGAGGCATGCTTTTGTTGACGATTTTTTTGGTTCCTCGAGGCTTCAGTCGACTAGTGCAGAGCACGTTATTTTCAAAACACAATGCATTTCCAGCTCCGTTTAGTTCTACGGCTTACAAGTTTTAGATATTCCATACAGTTTTTTCGGCATTTACATATGCCTTTTTATGCTGGGAAACCAGGGGAAGCAAAACCCATTTCCATGATGAGTTTGGGTCAACTAATTTCACAACGACGCACTACATCACAATTAACAGCCTACATCCCCCTGTACCAACGCCCTAATTGCATTAAAACCAAAAATAGAGAGCACCGGTTGGGGATGACAGTGGGTCCTGGATCCGATTTAAATCCATTAGATCCGACCCAAATTAGAGGGTTTGGTCCAATCAAATGAGACTCGACGGGGCTTAAGCAGGTCTAGATCTGAAAAATTTAGACTTAGATCGGACCCAAGATTCATTTAAGATCCGTTAATTTTTTTAGAAAAAAGTGACAAATGCAAGTGACTAAAGTAACTCTAAATTAGTAAACTCTAAAGTTACTTTGCTTGGTGCCAGTTGTAGAAGAAAAACTATTATGTTATGTTTGTGGACTTTGTTTTCGTGGTTTGTATGAAAATATTATTTTTGGTGTGTAACACATAAGTAAGAACAATTAGTTATGATATATGTCGCTAGAATATCTTTTTATTAAATATTATGTCTTCTAAATTCAATTATTTATATTTAGAATGTGATAATTCATGTAGAAATGTGGAAAAAATAATATTTAATATGAAAAACAGTCATGACCAGTTTAGAACCCATGGACTCGCCAGGCCTACGGATCTGGGTTTGAATCCCATCTTTATAGACCCAACGGGTCTGGGTCCAAGTATAAAGAAACTAAATGGTTTGGATTCATCTGGACTCAACCCAGATTCGACTCATTACCATCCCTAACACCTGTGCAAAAAGTAATTAAATCTCAATTTTGGAGTCTCAACGGAATTAAAAAGCCCGTGCATATAAAATCTTTTCAACAACCTTTAGAACTAAAAAAAAAAAAAAAATCCAGCAATCCTCAATTCCCCAATATTCCTTAGTGCAGTGCATTTTTTCTCCTTTTCTGTTTCGGACTTAGAGCATTATTAGTTAGAGTTTCAAATTTTGGAACTCTATCTTGCCAAATCAGCAAAAATTCCATCTTTTCGAATTCGCATTCCTTTAATTCTTTAACCTGTGGAGCTCTAACTTAGATTACCTAATAAAATACTTATCATAAATCTATTTTGTAACATATAAATAATCTTTTTTAACCACCTAATAATATTTTCAAGCAAAAAAAGGAAAAATAAAAAAAATAAACAAAAAGAAAAACAAATGGAACTCACCGATGGAACAGCAGATCAGTGCAACCGTGGGGCAAATTCCACGAAAGCAAATATGCAATCGACATGTTACAATGGGGCTCCCACGGGTGGAACGCATTCCACCTACAGAGAATGCTCTTAGGTTTGGGGGGAGGGGAGTAGGGCTGTAGGGGCTCCTTTGGGGGGCAAGCAGGATCTGGGCTTGTCCGCCTTACATGTCAAGCTCGGTCCATTATACATACCACAGTGGTATAGGTGGATAAAAAGCACACGGACTATTACAACAATAACAACGACAACACCTCTCAGTGTGGGTCCCGCTTTCGCTGGATCTGGGGAGATCCAACTGTAGGCAACCTTACTCCTACCGGCATTCCTACCCGTAGAGAGGCTGATTCCGAGAGACCCACATAAAAAGAATTTTTGAAAAAAAAAATTTAAAGAAATGACATTTTGTAAAAAAACACTGGATGAGAACAATAAAAGACAAGTTGCTGGAGCTATGAAATACAAGAACATTAAATCAGAGGATAGTAACATACCTTAACAACTAGAGGTAAGTACACAGAGCCTTTTCCCCAAAGAGGTTACTACCTGCAAACAAACACGATAAACGCCACTACCTGCCACTGCAACCCAAAAGCCAACAAAAATACATTACATTGTTTTGCCGCTAAAATGCAGGCACTGTAGTGAAAATTGCTGTACATAACTCAAAGTAGGCTAGGCTAGGGTACATGCAAAACATCAAGGCCTTTGGGAACGGTGAGTGTTCAGAATTGCTTGGCACACCATGACGACAAATTGATCATCTGTATCACAAACAAAAGATAGGCCTTTGGGACCGATGGTGATTTAAAAATGCAACTTGCTATTTGCAGGCAGTTCAATTTATCAGGTACTAAAAGTCTATTACGTTCTTGGAATCAGCTTCTCTACGGGTAGGAATGCTTGTAGAGGTAAGATTGTCTACATCTGGATCTTTTCAGACCCTGCGAAAGGAAAATCCACACCGCGAGGTGGTGTGTCGTATAAGTCTATCATGTTATCACTGCATGGGGACTAGACAGAGGTGTTTTGGGTTGTAACGTGAGAGTGTGGTGTACCATAGTTTTCATAGAATGTGACTGAAAATTGAAGGATGCCGTGTCCCGAAACAATAGTGTTTGTAGCTCTCAATCTCTACTAATAACTGGTTCACAGTTAAAAGTTCCAGTCGCGGTTGGAGTTAAAGATGGTGGTGGAGTTGGGGGAGGAAAAGGTTGGAGAAGTGGAGTACCATAGAGGGGCTGCAATGGAGGAGCAGTAGGCAAAGATGAAGAAACAGGTGCCATCACCAATGGGGAAGAGGAGCAGTAAGCAGATTGAATGACCGTGGCGTCCGCCAACTTTCCCAGGGCTATAATCCATTTGGCTCTCCATTTAATACAGAGGTTTTGAGAAGCTACGAACATGCATGCTAATGTGGACTGCAGAGATGACAATGCAAACATTCGTCACTGTCAACTTCTTCTTCATAGAAGCCAGAGAATACCACACAAACACATCTCAACACCTGCCATAACATAATCTTTTAAACGGAACATCCCAAAAGCAAATTCCATTTTTCTCCATTCACTTTGGTTACATGGTACACTACAACCCAATGCAAAGGAATTATTAATTATCAAACATATCGAAGGGGGGAAAAAAAAAAATTCTCCTCTGCTTTGCATATGTTCTACGAAATCTTGAAATAATGATTATCCAGATGAGAGTAATACACACAATTCCAGATCTCTTGAGACAGGTACCATTTTGTGAGAGGGTGTAATAGGGACAGGATGGGGAAAAAGCATTATTCTAGGATATGCTTCATGCTTGTAGGAGGACAAAGAACGCTCTATAAGATAACCCTGTATTTGCTTATAGCTGTGAATATCCCCACATGCGTATCCTGACGACGTAGTGCAGTGGGCAATCCATATCTGGGGCTCTCAAACTCAGGACTGCAAGATTACACCTTTGAGCAAATAACAGAAAGCAGTGGGAGTCGTCTTTTAGATGAACATCTTTCTGCCTTAGCGGGTACTTTTGAGTATGCATTAAGAATCCTGAAGAACAAAATAAAAGATAGTTCATGGTCAGATATTCTGCACATTTCAGTCTTAATCCAAACTTCAAATTTTTATTTTCATTTTGATAAGGGGGCATCGATTGCATTGAGATACCTGCCAAACAGACTTGCCACCTCTTCACATTCATTAGCATTATAGAACCAAATGCCATTTACGTCCTGGGCTGCTTTGCGATACAATAAATATGGCACCCGGATTTAATACTCAAGGTTTCCCAAGAGATACTCCACCAGATTTTCTGCAGAACATTATTTGCAGGTTAATGTAAAATTGATCAAAATACAGAGATCCTCCGACAGATTTTCTGCAAAACATTATCTGCCGTTAGTTGGTTACATTTTTACTTCTCTACGAAATAAGATGAGTTGAAATGTGCAAAAATCATGGTTTGTAGTATCGTGTCATGTTGCATTAGGCTCACTCTTTCTACTTGTTCCATTTTAGGTTCTTCAAGGAAGAAAGACAGGAACCTGGTACAGAAAGAGATCATTTCTAGGAGTTAGAGGTTCATTTTTGCCATTTCTCTTTTTTCTTTAATGGCTTTTTAGTAGTGCCTCTATTGAATCTTAGTCGTTCAGAACAAATTTTGTCCTGGGTTTACCTTGTCTCTTATTTGCTCACTGTTATGTTTGTTGTTAGTAACTTAGTATGAGTCTTGTAAGTTGTAAGATTATGGTTCCTCATCTTCTGTTAAATAACAGTACAAATAAATAAATAAATTAAGCAATTCCGTGAAAATGAAGACGCATTACAATGTAGCTGCCCAAGTCCGAGGACATGATAACAAATAGCGAGCCTTCGACATTCCTGCAGAGAAAAATGGGATAGGAAGGCCTTGTTCATTTTGTGGGTCAATTCTAAAATATCAACTTCAACTCACTTTAGCCCACTTTAATCTACTTTCACTATTTTAACCAAGTTGAATTTATCACATAAAAAAAATTCAATCCACTTCAACCTACTTCAACTCACCTCAACCTACTTCACCTTTTTACCCACCCCAATTTACCTACGGAAAGAACAGGTCCGAAATAATGTGAATGTGAATACAACAGAGAAAATCTCAGAGAGAGAGAGACAGAGAGACCCATTGGGATATGTCAATGTTGAATTGGTAGAGAGTAACATGAGCAACGGTAATCAGAATCTCTTCGACAAAAGCAAATTTCAAGGCTTTCTGATATCCACAGAAAATTGCATGTTTTACATGCTGTAGATCCAGAGAGAGATATGTGTGTGTGTAAACCATTTCCCAAGAAACCCCTACAAAAAGAATCCTCACTATGATGTGACGGAATATTGATACTCTTAATTAAATTTCAGATATTATTGGGCAGAAAAGAGTTGAGCAAAGAAGAATCTCATTCCTCATTGAGGGTACTGGAATCACTTACCAATGCACTGAGGTTTCGAACATCTTGTTCTTCCAAAATCAAGCATCCACAAGATATTTTCCTGATCACACCAATTACCACGCCAAAACTTCATAAAACGCTCAATCCCAACTTTTCAGTGAATAATGCCCTTTGAAAAGTGACGTTAATGTTGTTTTTAACATATGTACATAATTTTAAGGGACACAATTATGTTCTTAGATAAACATAGGAGCCTAAAGCATGTGTAGACTTGGCTTGTAAGTGATTTCTTACTTTAATTTGTACTCAGCCTATAGGGCTCACATTATCGAAAACTCATAAGAGATGAAATCAAGGCAACTTCTTGCCGATAAATACACTTAATTAGACGCTCAGATAAAACTGGGTCCTTTCAGTATTGGATCCCTACCAGGTCATACTTCAAGGACATTTTCCCCTCTCTCTGATTGATTCTTCCCAGGAGACAGGAGTGGACCCAAACCGAAAAGAAACAGAAACAATACTAATCAAGCAAAGGTTGCACCAAGGAAAAAAAACAACCAAACGAAGGATTTTATTCAAAGAGAATTACCCTTGGAATAGCACAATACGTTTTAACTAATATTCCAATCACAGTACATCAGAACCTAAGCTTCACAAAGCCAAATAGGTTAAAGCGGCCTCCAAGGTAGAACAATCCACATACATCCTTCATTTTGCAGGAGATCTCATTCAGTAGCCTTCCCCTTACGCCTGTTGTTGCTCGTGGCAGTCTCCAGAAGATAACAAATCATGGAATCAATGTCATCGCCAAATATGCTGTAAGCCTCGATGGCCTGCAGGTAGCTGAAACCCATAGAAAGCACCACCTGCATGCTGCTGCTCAGCACCGTTTCCCCCCGTCCACCTTCCTTCTCGCTGTCACTACCGGATTCCCCTGTTATTCCCGACCAACATGAGTGACATCAAATTATCCTAAAGTTAAGACACCCAAAAAGGCCTGGACTAGCAAATACCAACCAAGTTACTGTAAAGCTCATCACGCCCTCCCCCCCCCCCCCTTCCCCCCAGGTGCATATTTCTGTGCTCGTTTGAGGGTTTGACCTGGTAAACTAGTATTCGGTCGGTCTTGGGTTGATGTACGGTGAATGTTCAGGACAGATAAGGTGTTTGCTTTGATTTGTCTAATAAGCTTGCAGCTAAAAGAAATTCACGGTGGTATAGGATATATCGTGTTGGGCCTGGGCGAATTCAGGGATAAGGGTTGCCTCATTCTAGGTGTCGGTCAAGTAGGGTAAAATTGTCAGTGTAATCAGGCTGTTTTCTTTGGCATGCTTTTTCCTTTTGATATTTTTATTTTTTTTTCCAGGTGGGGGTACTAGCATGTTACCAAATCAGGTGGGTTCAATTACATAGATTTTTCTTGGAGGCAAGGCAAACAATGCATAAAGGAGTTCAAGGTATGCATGAAAATTTTAATCCCTATCCAACAGGCAGATATGCTGGAATAGAATGATTGGAACGAACAGAACTAGCAGTTTCTTGGCTGTCAGAAAGCAGGAAGGGGAACTACCCAGAACTCTAATTTAAAAATGACAGAATATAAAAGCTACGAACGTTTGGCTCTAAGGTAATGTTTGGTTGTATGCAAACAATTTTATAGTGCCAACAAGTTTGTAATTGTGTTTCCATTTTCTTATTTGGTTGTAAGAAAGGAAAAACTACCTTGTAATTATGATTACCACAAATTATGTAATCATGTTTGCATTACAAAATTGATTGCATTACATTACATTCGACCAAACATAACATAAATGTCACATACAAAAATCAAGCGGAAAATCAAAGGATGATAGCTTACTGGCTCCAGAAGAGGATGGTTCAGCTCCAGATGTTGAAGAATCCCTTGGACCAACATGTCGTTTAGATTTGTTACCAGCAAGATATTCAGCACGAGAAGCTTCCATTACCATCCGTTCAATTTCTTTTTCTGTGAGCTCAAGGTCAGAGTAAAATTGCCCCTCAGCCAACAATGCCTGTGGTAGAAACACTTCCATCCAGTCAATATTATGCAGGCTTACAGGGGAAGAACCAAATTCGTACAAGGTAATGAAGGACAAACATTATCTATTTGTTGGTCTTGTTGAGCTTTAATGGCAGCTTTGACCTGATCTTTGTCAACATTTCTCTGCAAAGCAAAGAAAGAATACATCAGGACTTGCAATTCACAAAAGTATAGCTGTCTCAGTCTCACTCATTCAAGAGGAAAGGGGGGGGGGGTTCATGTATATAATTATTAACATTCAGGAAAAGAGATAAAGAAAGGAGAAAATTTAGAACTAAACAAGTCACAGTTTTGGATAGTGGATGGATAAACCAGTCACTGTTTCCGCATCCAAAGAAAATTAAGCACAAGAACTTGAACCAGACAACAACAGAAGTTTAAAAAACTCACCCCCCGGAGGCTGTTGAATCCAAGTCCAGCACCAACATTCAATCGGCGAGGATCCACAAGCGAATTGTAGTGATTACCATGATGGTAACTCAGCCGAATTGGAGGCAAATCAGTATCATAGTTCCCATGAAAGATGTTAATGGGCTCTACATCCAAGGAAGTATGCATCAGTGATGGAAAAGCAATCCCAGGGCAACCCTTGCATTGCATGAGCCATTAACAATATCCAGTCTTGTGTCAGATAAGAGGAACATACCTGTGCTATAAGAATAAATATGGATTGGTCGATTATACATCTCAGATAGAGCTTGGATCTCCACATTGTTTCCATAAACCTGCCACCAACAAACAACAAAGAAAAGGTTGAAAAAAATGCATACCATGCACAGCTGCCAATAGATATGACTAGGGCTGGAGTATCGGGGAAAAGCCCCTCACCCATACAAGGGAATTATCCTCGAATCCAACCAAGGTACGAGGGAGATCTTCCCTTCTTTACCTTGGTATTAGGGTGCTATGATGGATGGTTTCCCTAGATTGGTAACGCCCTTCCTAGATTCATAACACCCCCTCCCCCCAACAAAAGGAAAAAATTAAAAAAAAAAATAAAATTGCACAAGCTCAGCAACTGCATAACCAATTTGATAGGTCGACCTACACAACTAACAGTCATCCATCAATGTTTCATGATATTAGACCATTAGAGCATACATAGATCAGCCAAACATGTGTGACCAAAGCATGCACTCCTATGTCTGAGGTCACCACTTCAGTAGAATTCAAGCTAAGCACATGAATATGTGACCAACCTTGTCTCTTCGCTTCCTCCTACAGTAAGATGTAAAACCTTCAGTGATGAACTGAGAGAAGTGATCTCTTTCCCGCTCCTGCATACATCAGGAAAGTAACGGCATTGGTAAACAACTCAACATGACATACCAGCTTGTATCCAAGGTGTAACTACTGCAGCTTAGCAGCAGGGGAGTGCTAAGAATATATGCATTTCCAAACACAAACAGTAATATCAATGTTAACATTGGCATAGAACTAGAAACAGACTTTACTTAACATTGGCATAGAACTAGAAACAAACTTTACGATTCATCTGTCGTCTAAAGAAATGAATTATTAAGACAAAGAATGGAGTTGCAGAATTCAACTGCAGTGTTAGGACACCCCCCCCCCCCAAAAAACGCACACACAAAAAAACAAAAAAAAAAGGAAAGGAAGGAAGAAGAGCAACAAGGAAAAAAGAAGGATCATGTTACCATATAATCTATGCACATCTGCCTGGTCAGATCATATGCCTCTGAATCCCCATAGACTTGATCAGCAACAGCCCTAAATAGGCAATTACCATCCTCCAGCATTCTCTTCACTTCTAGACCTTTAGCTCTTCTGATATCAATTTCAAACTGCCGCTCTCTTTCCTGACATAAAGGTCACAAACAAATTCATGCGATCGGATGGAATGAAAGAACCATTGCACACACTAATGGACCAAGTCTGCACCACAGCTAACACTCAAAGAATAACAATTAAAAAAAAAAAAAAGAACTTTGCAAAAAATTGTTCGAGGCTGAAAAGGATAGTACCTCCACAGCTAACATGATTTTATGTCTAAGGAACACTAGAACACTAGAGCTAGCTAGGAAAATCCATAAGAGACTTCCACCATTTCTGCATGGTGAGAGCGAGCTGATCCACCGTATGTCACAAAAACTTCCAGGAAAATAAATACAGGCCGTCTCCCAATACATTGCCAAAATAAAAGAGCTCACATGTCTATCATAAGTAGAGGAGCTTCTGGGAAGAAGTAGAGATTAAGCAAAGTGTCTGACCTACTTCATTTTCAAAGATAATGCTTGACTGCAGAATCCAAAATAACAATAAGGTTTACGAAGTACAGTTTCACTAAACAGGGAGACAGCTTCCACTGACTCAGTTTGATCTATTCAGTAACACTTAAACGAGGTGCATAGGTGGATGTAAATCTCAGCATCACCAAACTGATGACTTTCTCAGCACAAGAAATCCCGACCCAATCAACAGTAGCCACTTAAGAGTCAAAACAGACCAGAATTCATGAATATATAGTCTAAATGGGCAAGCACATTGTTGCATGTTGGTTACATAAACAAAAACTACAGGTCAATAGTGCACCACTTCCCTTTTCAATTTTGCAATTTTTCAACGTACTACCCTATCATCAACTCAGTTCCAGAGGCAGGTAGTGAGATTAATTACATAGATCCCCTAAACCATATTTGTTCAAATATGCATGTTATGCCTGTAAATGGAAGTCGTAAGTACCGAAAGCAAGCATAAAAAATTAACAGAGTGTTCTTCACAATCTGTCCGTCTTTTTTTAAAAAAAAAAAAAAAAATACAAGTTCTTTCAAGTCTCAACTCAAGACTAGATGACATTTAACCTTTGGATCATGACAGATTGAAAAAATAGTTTTAATAAGTTGTCCTCCAGTTTCTTATTCTCTGTAATCAAGAAGATAATTGTAATTTTTCTTTGATTGAGGGTCTGATACAAACCAAACAACATGCAATTTATAGCATAGGTGCATGCAATCATGCATGATTCATCTGCCCCCTGCGTCCAGAAATTGTGTATGTACTCAGGGTTCTTGCACAGTCATTCACAAAGTGTTCAAAGTTTGTATGTCTTAAAATCATATCTCATACTAATTATTCAAGAAGAACTTTGACCTCAAACAGCAGAGTGTTGGTGCTAAAACCGGGGGGGAGGGGGGACGTGAGATGACTTTCCAAGTTCACATATTACATTAAGATAAGTTTCAAACACTTCATCATTAACCATTTTTGGCATAGCAAACTAGTATGTTAGGTTGACAACCCTATGCCGGAAGCCATAAGGCCCTCCAAAAAAGAAACAACATTTATCTTAAATTCTCATACAAATCATGATCTCCATATGTATAGCAATAGACTTTTCCATCTTCTGCTTTAAAAGTATGCATACAACTGCAATTCTCGCTTAATGAACAGAACAACTAACGCCCTTATCGGGGGGGGGGGTTAACATGCGTACACATGCAGGCGCAGACAAAAACCAAGTTCTTTATGTTCTGTGTGTGAGCACATGGACATTTAACTGTGTGTCTAGTTTGCAAGGCCTAAGTTCGATTTAACTGTTCTTTGACAGATCAGTGCATTTTGTATCCTTTGAGCACATAAAATCGATCCTTTGCAATTGTGAACTCATTTATATTAGGCAGTGAATAAAATTGTTGTGATTCCACAAAGTGTACACTGGAATCTTAGGTTTCCCCCACGGCCTTATCTATCTGTTCAATTTTTTAATCTTTTTTTATCTTTTTTTTGGGGGGGGGGTGTGGCGGACCTACTGCATTTAGCAAACACTTCACGAATATCTTTTGATACCCGTTTGATATAAAAAATGCACACATATGAATATATGATCATCTCATCATCCATGCCCAATATATGAAGGTGCAGAGGACTTACAAGATCATAAAATGAGGGTCCATAGCATGGAGTTTGCTCATCAGCACTATTATAACCCTCACTTTCACAATAAGATCTTGGTGAGGAAGGTCTTGATGCAGATGGCGAAGTCCTTGCTGGACCAGGCCAGCCAGTAGGTCTTCTACATGGTCCGATCCGGGGAGAATCTGAAGTTCCTGAGGCAACTCTCCGCAAATTAGAATTTGAACCTGAAGGTTTCGGAGGTGGAACAGGAGGCGGAGGTGGTTGTGAACTCCCAATACCACTTCGCACACTATCATCATTCCGACCATCACTTTCACTCTTTGTGTGCTCCGTGAGCGTCAAACTGCTAAAACCTCTAATCAAGTCATTCCGACTAACATCATTCACTATTTTCGTACCATCTCCACTTGCATCATCCACATTCTGGGCCTGCTCAGGGCCTCGATAAGAAAAATCATCGGCCTTTGTGGTCTTATTCCCACCACTTGCAGAGTGTTCGGGTAATTCACTAACGATAACCTGATCATTCCCTTCATCAGAAGGACCCTCACTCTTTACAGCTGAATTAACCTGGACGGGGACATTCTGAGGCTGAGTAGGCGCATTAGATGGGCTGGGCACCGAAGAGCGGTTCTGATTAGATGAAGAGCTCCCAGAACCACGCTGAACCAGAATCCTAGTCATAGCTGCTCCCTTTATTTCTCCAAATTGAATACAAAATCTCACAAAAGGCTCAAACCCACTAATACCCACCAAGATTAGAGGTGAAAAACCTTAATTGTGGGTTTATCCCGGGTCCTCACTTTTGGCACAGTAACCCCAATGCCACGACTGAAGGATCTTGTCCAGCCCGGTTCCCTTGCCTTGAGTTGTTTTCCAGTACAAATCGATCTCTGCATCCCCCTGAGAATTCTCATGAGACCCAGACCTTGAATTTATTTTTGATTTGTTTCCCCTATCTACAAAAGAGAAAAGGACCCTTCAAAGAAGAAGCATTTTTAGCTTTCTACGACCCGAAACGGATAAAACCCAAATCCGCAATCAAATTCATCGCCACTCATACCAATCCACACAAAAAACATCGAATCTTTTCATCTTTTCATCATCCCAAACCCTACTTTAACCCCTTTTCTATTTAAAAATGGTATCAAATCCATCAATTATTAAAAGCAGCACAAGATTCAAAGGCAATCAAAATAAACATAAGTCCTAAAAAATCCAAATAAACGGCAATATAAGATAGAAAACGGACCTGTGAGAGGCGCTTGAATATCTGAAGATCGCCTGTAACTGAGTGTTAGAAAGAGAAAAGGCGCATCGACTAGGGTTTATGATGGGTGAACACAGAGCAAAATGGAGAAGGCTTCATAGCAAAGAAGAGTAATTGAATTTGGGGAGAGGGAGGGGGGGGGGCGGGGAGGAGAGAGAGAGAGCGAGAGAATGAATGGATGGCGAGAAGACTCAGACGAGCTTTCCATCGTGCGAAAAGGAGGGTCGGCCACGTGACGTAGCCATGGCTCCGTCGCCGGTGCATCGCACGTGGCAGTACCACCGTGGTTAGTTTAGCACGTGCGTGGAAAATTTATTAGAAGAATAAAAACAGGAACTTGTGTTGTGGGTCAGTTCCTAAAAAGGAAATGTGTCAACTCCCAATTAGATGCTCTTTGCACTTTAAATTTAGTCCACCTGACCACCCTTGAGCCCCTGCCTTGACCATTGACTTCACTATGTGTGGCTAGTTCTTGAGGATGGTACATTGGATTGGAAAATAGAGAGAGTATATAATGCAGAAAGGAGTGAGATATGATGAAATTGAATGAGATTTTTTGAAAGGAGTATAAAGAGGTGGGAACTTAAGAACTCCGCGTGAACAAATGTGATAAGGGGCTTGTAAAATTAAGATTCGCCCATGGAAAAGAAGATAGAAAGATTGACTCGTTTCAACAATTTGAACTAGTAATAAGGGATAAGAAGTGGTAAGCAAGTGGCAAAAAGTTGTGTGAAACAGCGATAAGCAATAATAATAAGAAGCAAGAAGTCATAGTAAGTGGTATGCATTGGTGACACAAACATTCTATCAAAAAAGAAAGGTTTGTTGATAAGAAACAGTAAGTAGTTTGCAAAACGCTATGTAAGAGAGTGATAAGCAATGGTAACGAGAAGCAAGAAGTAATAGCAAGTGGTATGCATCGGTGAAAACATTCTATCAAAACAAGAAAAGAACAACCCTAAGATGAATACTTGCCCTGTTCTTTTCCACGATAGTAAGCAATAATGCTACAGCCTATATTTTCTTACAGCTCTTTATAACTCTTTACATATTTAACAAATTCTTATAACTTATTGCATCTTCTTACTTCTCCATACATCTTCCTAAGTATTGGACAATGTATATTTTCTGTGCTTGTTTATGATATATTTTTATAGAAATATTTATACACTTTTATAACATTTAACTTGTCATTTATTTTTTGTCATATTTATAGAAATTTGTATGTATTTCTTATATACTATCAATATGAAAAATCTATATATATTTTTATGAACATAAATTACATAAATATTAAAAAATTTAACAACAAATATAATATTTTTTTTCAATAAATATAATGTTGGCATAAACAGACTAGTTTTTTATACTATCAATATGAAAAATCCGTATATGTTTTTATGAACATAATACTTGTATAAACACACAAGTTGATTTTTTTTGGCTAAATATAATTTTTTTATAATTTTTTTGGTAATTTTATCATAAAAATATTAATTTTAATTTAATTTAAATAGTTTTAAATTCTAAGGGTTCTATCCAATTTTGTTGAGAAAAATTATTGTTTTTTATTCAAGGGATTATTTTAATGAAAAGAATTTCTTTATTTGCTTATATGAGCTGAAACTAATGTTCAAAAAATCAAGTTTAGAACATATTTAGTTCTATCAATTTGTGGTCAAATATTTATTTTATTGTTATTTAATTGACTTATTTAAATATTTATGCTCACTAATTATTTCATTTCACTATTATTTTTGTTCATCGGGAGTGATAATTGTGAATAGTTAAAATTTATTTGTATCAAAATATTAAAAAAATTGCATAGTGAAGGTATAAAATTAATTTCATAAATATCACTGACATATTGTATAGCAAATTCTGCATGTACACTATGAAAGGTGTTGAAACATAAGAATTTTAAAAAAAAAGATGGGTTTTGCTAATAGTAGATATGGCTGATGACAACTTCATTACCACAGTAGATGGAGGTGGTTAAGGTTTTTTCTCATGGGTAAGGATAAGGGACATGCTAGATTTTTTAAATTATCATCATTAGTTTAACGTATAATGATATTGGCGCAAATATGTAACAATATTTACAGATATATCCCAAAAAAGATAACCAACTGAAATGTGTAAAAAACATTGGAAGCGGTTGACTCTTGCCTCTACCGTCTTCTTCCTACAATATCAGCGCTTGAATACATATGTGAGATGAATGTGGCAGAACTCGGTGAGTAGAGGAGTGCAAGAAATAGAGAGTTGCACAGCAAACATGCTGTTGAGAAGCTAGTTAAGAAATTTGAACCAGAAACGATGAGTGTCGAACCTCCAAAAGAAGTCGATACGATGCGTACCACAGTGGACATTGTTGGGAAGATGAGACAGGAAGCACCATATCAAAGAATTATCCTCGATATTAGACTCCACATCAAACGTGGACGGTGGGAAGAATGTGGCCAATGTCACACCTGTAGCATCTCCATCTAAGGTTACTGATGGTTGTCTGGACATTGGATTGTGTTTTTCAAGGAAAACTGATAATTTGTGGCCACAAAAATCCCTTCAGATGACTCACACAACATATCAAAGAATTATGTAAGGGGATGTATGAGAGTTCTATAATAGAAGAACAATGACCTACTTGCTTGTTTGTACGAGACATAGGTACAAGCGTCATTTGGAAGAGCAAGGTGTACGTGACTTGGAACGACCAACTTGTGGAGACTGACATGGAAGAGGCTGTCAGCACTACAGAGGACAATGCTAAGGAATCCACTTCTCCAAAGGAAACATCGCTTATGGTGGCAAAAGGGACATGTGAAGCCAACAAAAGAAGCTCTTGTCGAAGCAAGGTATGGCATAGTTACCTTTGACCCTAACTCCTTTGCATGGTGCAGCGTGGGAAGAGACTTGAGCGACGGGTACAAGATCACTATAGCAACAGACACCAACAGATAGATGCTCAGACTCTTCTGCGCAAAAGGAAGGTCGAATGTTTAAAAGGTGAAAAAGCTAATCTTCAAAAAACAGCTCGTCGCCCAAAATGAAGACATGAAGGAGCACAACATATTCACCCATACTTTCCCGGGGATCACTAGACCACTATTGCAAGATAATGACTCCTGTGTTAATTAGAGTAGTTGTATGAACTTGGTATAAACAACTAGTTAAGAAAGCTCATGAATTAGCAAAATTAGCTCGTCGAAGGAAGACACTACCAGGCCAAGGTAATGTTGTATTATATCTCTTCTTGCATTACCTGTTGACCCAAAAAAAAACAGAAGAAAACACTTAGTAAAAATTTAAGATTTATTTGGGATAAGAGTAGGTTGGAGTAAGTCCCCTTCACCTCTAGTTGGAATTGCGAAGAAGGCTCGTTAAGCAAAAGTTAACAGCTGACAACGAGATTTATTTGACCCAAAAAAAAAGAAAAAAGGCAACACGTAGTAAAAATTTAAGATTTATTTGGGATGAGAGTAAGTCAGAGTAAGTCCCCGTCACCTATATTTGGAATTGCGAAGAAGGTTCGTTAAGCAAAAGTTAACAGCTGACAACGAGATTTATTTAAATGGGATGTTTTGCATAATAAATGATAACGAAACATTCAGTTATTGAAATATTTCATATAATAGTTGATAATAAAACATTCATTTAAGATGAGAACTCCTCTTTACTCCTGTTTCATTCAAAATTAGTTGTTGGGACCGGTTAAACAAAAGTTAAACAGATTTTTTGGTAAATTCGCTTATTGGGGTAGCTTTTTGATCCAAAAACTAATTCACAAAAAGTTCATAGCATTATCTTTTCATCAATTTTTTTTTTTTTTGAAAAGATACTTAATTTACAAATATCATTTTGAGAATAACATACTGATATAAATATTTAATTAACTCACAAAAAAATAATAAACTAATACACTCAACTAATATATAATGAATAGCTAATATAATAGCTACTCCCTTTACTTTTGAAAGTTAGCCCATTTTTTCCTTTTATGAAAGTCCCAAAATAAAACCGTTTATTACTTTCGTTTGTATTAAAATGCTTATCTTTTTCTGAAAATAATTGAAAATGGTTCATTAAATGACGTCACTTAAAAATTTTCATTGTCTAATTAGGATAAACTTTTAAAAATGAAGAGAATAATTATTAATAGTAACTATAGCACTGATGACGAGACGCTGCTTTAATTTTTCACCTTTCAGTGGTACATGAGTAGTCTCAAATTTTTAACCATCATTCTAAATGTAGTAACAAAATGGATGCTAAATATATATCAATATGACTTGCTGTAATTAAGATAGTGTTTGGTTGGAAGAAAAATGATTTTCATGGAAATCTATGAAAAATGTTTTTCCTAGGGAAATTGATCTTCATGTCATATTTTTTGTTGCTTGGTACAAGATAAATCATTTTTCATAAAAAAAGGAAAACGTCAACTAAGTTATTTAAATGACGAAAAATATTGACTAAATAATCGTATTTTTGAGCTTAAAATTCATATTTGGGTTTTTTTCAATACTTCATATCGGACAATCAAGTTTCGATCTAAACCATAGAAATTATGTGCAGTGATGAAAAACATCAATTGAATTGTTTAAGTTGCAAAAAATGTCGATGGAATTGTCGTGGCGGAGAAAAATATTGACTAAATGAAGGAATGTCGTTATCAAAATTTGAATTTGAGCCTATTTTAATCTTTCATATCTGATAATCAAGTTTCGATCCAAACTACTGAAATTGTTCTAGTGGTGAAAAATATTGACTGCATTGTTCAAGAGGTGAAAAATATCAATTGAATTATCGTTGTGGAGAAAAATATTGATCAAATGAAAGAATATCAAGCTCAAAATCTGAATTTAAATCAATTTTAATATTTTCTATCTGATGATCAAGTTTCGATCCAAACCACTGAAACTGTTTTAGTGATGAGTTGATTGAATTGTTTTACTGACAAAAGAAGTCGATTAAATTGTTGTGGTGGAGATAAATATCGGTCAAATGAAAGAAATTTGAGGTAAAAATTCAAATTTGAGTTTATTTTAATATGTCCCATCGGATAGTCAAGTTTCGATCCAAACTATTGAAATCGAATTGTGCGTCTAAATTTCAGCTTATCATATCATCAAAAAGTTAAAGGAAGAAAATCAACTTCCCATCCTCTTAAAAAAAAAATTATTTTCCTCTATTGGGAGGAAAATCATTTTCTTTGAAAAATAGTTTTCCATTCTGTATTGTGCCAAACAATGGACAATTGAAAAACTATTTCCCCCCCAACCAAACACTACCTAAATATGACACATCACAAAAAATAGAAGATCTTAAGATTGAAAATTAAAATAAACCAATCATAATAAGGCTTATACTTTTTTCCATTAAAAAATCTTATAATTTTATCACCATCAAATTAAAATAGAAGATTTTAAGAATAAAATGAAAAAAAAAACCAATCATAATAAATCGACATGCTTCTATCGTATTTTTTAATTGGTGGAAATATACTTTCTAAATTTTTAATGCTTTCCCAACCTCTCAACTCTCAAGGAATAACACATCAATGATATTCGGTACACCATCTCACCAGAAGAGGGGGGGGGGGGGGGGGGGAATCAACAAATCATCAGTTCAAACAAAATCAAAATAAACTATTTAGTTCTTTAAAACCCCTCACTAAACTCCACCCATCCCAAGTAACTACTCTAGTCTTGATCTTCACTCTTTTGCTTATTTGGTACGATTAAGGGTTGGGATGATCGGTTTAGTAGTATCTTTCTTCTTTAATAGTATCTTATCTTTTCAGTATTATTTCTGTCCAATTGTAAAAATTGTTTCCTTTCTCCGGTTGTGAGAGTTTTATTGTTTTGTGTTGTTGTTTCATTTGAATTTGAAGGAATGAAGTTCGACTCTATTGCAAAATGTCACTTCAAATTGGACACTTCAAATACATTCTTTTTTGTATAAAGGCCATGTCACCTAAAAAGATGACACTAATGAGCAGGGATTTATTTTGAGGAAGATTTTACAACAGAATTGTGGTTCTCTTCTCTAGGCCATATTGTAGAATAACAGCAATGAAAAGACGAATGATCATTGAATGTAAAATTAGTTTTTTTTAGAAATATAGATTGTATTTTGGCACTGAAGTTTGTATTTGCAATGAATTATTTTCCTTGCCCTAAAGAAAAATGCGAATCTTTATATTATAAGTAGCAAAATGAAATGTGTTCAAAAACCTTCCTCCTTCAATTCTAAAATGTGAGGTATTGGCGTATGTGGTCCGTTGATTTCTTCTAAAATGAAATCTTGACCTTTCATTCAAAAAATACATTAATTTTTTTAGAAACAAAAAGAAAAATATACCACATCTCCCTATTTTCTTTCTCCCTAATGTGGAAATTGTCCAATTAGTTTTTAGTATTTGTCTAAAAAAATGGAGTTAGTTTTTGCTCATCCTAAAATTCACGTAATCCCCTCTCTCTCTCCCCCCCCCTCTCATAGAATTATTTTTTCAATGTTTGATAAAATTATATAATTCTTTTTGTTAGATTTTCATCACATTAATTAAGGACTATACCCAATGAAAATTAATATAATGTGAAGAAAAATCTTAGGTAATTTAACAAATTACACTAAATTTTATATCTTTATCTTCATATTATAAAAAATAATAATATATGTGGTTGTCCATCATTCCCTCCTCTAATCTATGGTACTTTTAATCTCATGTCTAAACTTTTGATTGTTGATGATTTTTTTCTTTAGTTTAATTAATATAATTGTGGTAAATTGTTTATATTTTGTATACATTTTTCTTCTGTCTACTAGTTATAACTTTTTTCTAATGGTATTTTAAGTTTCCTTACTTAATTTTGTTCATCCCCATCTATATCCATGACATTTGATATCTAACATCTGCAGTTACACGCACATACACACACACACACACACACACACACACACACACATATGTGTATATGTATGTATGTGTGAGTATATATATACACACACACACATACACACACGCACAGATATGTTAGAATCGAAGAAATTTTGAACATATTTGGACACTTTAATAATTAATGCTTGACATTTTTTTTTTTGCAAGGCCCAACAAATTAAGGGGATGATATGTAAATAAAATACATCAACCTTTAGAAATAGTTTAGTAGTAAGGTATATAGATATTTTACATTTATATAATTAAAATTCAATTTTTCCTCGCTGTGTGTATGTAAATTTACCAACTTTTCCTTCCAAAAAACTACAAAACTGAGAAGTTTAATTAATTGATTAATTAAAAAACTTATCCTGCATATGTTAAGATTATATATTATATAAATTCAACTCCTTAGTTTTTCTGTCCACTAAAAAAAAATTCTTAATTTTCTTACAAATATCAAATAGCATACTTTTTTTTACATATATCAAATAGCATGCTTAGGGTATTATTTGTAGGAAATTTTATTTTTTATTTTTAATTTTGATCAATATTATTTTATAATATTAATATATATTTATGTTAAATTTCTACTATTTAGATGTCCGTGCAAACACTCGAGTACAAATTAGTAAAATTTAAACATGAAAATAAAATGTAAAAAAATAAAGAAGAATTCCTTGAAAAAAAAAAAAAAAAAGGGACAGAAGGAAGCAGAGCCCGTGTTACTTGCCGGTGGAAACCATCCCTCCTAGCCCTCTTGCCAGCTTGTGTCTGTGTGCGAGAGAGAGAAAGAGAGAGGGAGAGAAAGTGATCGAAAGTGACTGTCAATGGCGATTCTATACGCGGTGGTCGCACGCGGAACCACCGTGTTATCGGAGTTCAGCGCCGTCACCGGAAACGCCGGCGCCGTGGCTCGTCGTATTCTCGAGAAGCTTCCATCGGAGGCTGATTCCAGGCTTTGTTTCTCCCAAGATCGCTATATTTTCCACATTCTTAAGGCTGATGATCTCACCTTCCTTTGTATGGCCAACGACACCTTCGGCAGTAAGTTATCCGCCTTTGCTTGTTTTACCCTAGGGTTCTTGTATTGGATTCGATTCTATGCCGTTGTTCTTTGTTCGGATTGGATTACGTTTCTGTTCCTTGTTTGGTTGCTATTCAAATTGGATTAGACTAGTCTTGTTGATGAATCAATTTTAAGATTGGGTTTTTATGGATGATGGAAGCAAAGATGTTGAGACCTTCCATGATTCAGTTAGAAATTGAAATTTTGTTGGGAAAGGATATTGGGTGGCTGGAGTAGCCGAGTAGGTGTCATTAACAATTAAGATGGTTGGTGTATTCGCTTATAAACAACTGTTGCAGCTCAATTGTTAACTGTAAACCCTCTCGAGGATTTGATTTTGATAAAATATTCAAGTTTTTTTTTTTTTTGGTTGGGGGGGAGGAGTGTGATGCATATTTCCATATGCATCATTTTTATTCAACTCCAATTTCAAAGAAGAAAAGGGTCAAAGAAGATCATGCATGGAAATGTGCCTATTTGGTCTTCTTAAGTGAGTTCAAAGACTCGCGACACTATGGAGAGGTCAAAAAGAGGTTAAACTTTGCTAGAAATTTGGTGCCGAATTCATCCCTGCGGAACCCGATTTTTGTGACCACTTTTGGACAAGCTCAAGTGGACCCACAACTTGAGGGCCCATGTGCTTTTGAAGCTTAAGATGTCAGCTTTAAAATAAGCCCAATTTTATTTAATTTGGACATCATTTGATTGGGCAAAATATCACTCAAAGATACGTTGTGCTGATCCAGTCCAGTCTGAGATAGGTGCATTGTTTGGGCCATAACTTTCAAACCGCTTATCCAAATTGAGCAAATGAGCCCATTCTGGAAAATAGACTTCCAGGGCTTTCTAACAAGCCCAAGAACGCGTGATTTGGCCGAGTATTCTGGAAGTTATGCTCTGTTGAAGTTGAGGCAGTTGCAAGGATTAATGCTGGGAATATGAAGAGTCTTAGGTTACATATATTTGTGTGGCTGATATTGTGCACGTTTTAGATGCTTCTAGATTGATGTAATCAGCTGCAAAAATCCTAGAATATTCCTTGTAACCTCCCCCACCCCCTTTTATGATGTGTCTTTTCATTTTTCTTAGACTTTTCATTAGCTAGTTTTAATTGTTAGGAGTTATTTGAGTCTTTTGATTGTCTTTTGCTGAGTCTATAAAAGGGGAGGGGCATGTGAAGCTAATCATTCAGCATTGTAAGAGATTTCCAAAGTAATACAAGCACCTTTGAGAGTGATTCTCATTTGTGTCTCAAAAATTCCTAGTTCTATATCTTGAATTTGGCTAATTCAAGTGGTGTTCTAGGTTCTCTATCTTTTCCAATTGGAGTGATTCCTTGGTTAAGACAAGAGAATTAGCCCAAGGTCAAGTCATTGAGTGGCTCCGTGAAGGATTATCTCAATTACAAGATCTTGTTCTATCCCTTTTTCTTGTGTAGTGAAGTTCTTCATCCATCTCATCCATCTTTCATTTCTCTTTCCAATTTGGCTTATTTGAGTTGGAGTTTGATTTGGTTCACTTGCCCACCCACATATACATCAATTGGTATCAGAGCCAAGGCTTTTAAGTGACCCACATCATACCCAAACACATCCCAAAAAGCCAAAATACAAAAAAAAAAAAAGAGGCACAAACCGGCAATCCGAAGTCTTGAAGACCAGAGAAGCAGCACGGTGCCCCCGTGCCACAACACACGACCGTGCCATATTCTTTTTCCAGGAATCTTCAAGTCGAGACGGAGCACGGTGCCCCCGTGCCGACACGCACGACCGTGCCACTCTACTTTTCTGCATTTTCTTCAGCCGAAGCATAGCACGGCCTGACCGTGCCCCCTTGCACGACCGTGCCACTTTCCCTGCTGCATATTCTTCCTTCAACGCATCTCCAACATGTCTACAAAGTCCACAAGAAGCGACCAAGCACGTGTGGAAGAGTTAGAAGCACAACTCACTTATCTTCGAACTCAACTTGGGCAACTTTTGGAGGAGAAAAGAAGGTGGGTTCATAGCCCCACTCCCTCTCATCCTCATGAACCGGTGGTTGAATCGAAGAAGAAGTCCTTCAATCCCGAGCCAATTCTAGTGACGAAGAAGCCCCAAGGAGACGAAGGCAAGGAAGCAATATTGGTGGTGTCCGAATTGACATCCCCGAATTTGAAGGCCAACTTGATCCGGACTTATTTCTCGATTGGTTGCACACCATTGAGAGGATCTTTGAATATGAGGACATCCCGGAAGATAAGAAGGTAAAGCTTGTAGCCCTTAAACTCAGAAAATATGCTTCAATCTGGTGGGCTAACCTTGGAGCGAAAAGAGCAAGAAACGGGAAAGGGAAAATCAGAACTTGGGCCAAAATGAAAGAAAAACTCAAGGCCAAGTTTCTTCCCTCTCACTATGTGCAAGACAATTATCTCAAGCTCCATCGACTCAAGCAAGGATCCAAGAGTGTGGAAGAATACACTCGGGAGTTTGAACAACTCCTACTCAAATGCGATTTGAGAGAAGACGACTCACAAACCTTGGTAAGATACTTGACCGGTCTTGATGAGTCCATTGCTCATGTAATTGAGTTGCAACCCTATTCATCCCTAGATGACTTGAGTTCTCTAGCCTATAAGGTAGAGCAACAAAAGAAATCTAAGGAAAAGAGCATCTTTTCCAAGACTCCTTCCCGTCCTTTTTCTCAAGAATCACCTTACTTTCCCCCACAAATTCAAACCCCCTCACCCGCCAAAAGTGTCCCTCCCATCACCCCTCCACCTCCCACAAAAGTGCCCTCACGGCCAAAAGACCAGGTTCGTTGTTTCCGTTGTCAAGGTATGGGACATTTTGCATCTGAGTGTCCTAACAAGAAGATTGTTTCCCTGGCTGAGTACCAAGCTTCTTTTGAGGAGCATGACCATGAAGAAGAGGAAAGTTTGGAGGAAAAAGAAGAAGAGGTTATCATAGGCCCCGATGAAGGTGAGTTGCTTGTCATTAGGCGAGCATTGAGCGGATTTGCTACTCAAGAAAGCTTGGAGCAAAGAGAGGCGATTTTCCACACAAGGTGCACTATTCAAGGGAAAGTTTGTACCCTCATCATCGATGGAGGTAGTTGTACAAATGTTGCATCCAAAACCATGGTGGACAAGCTCAAACTTGAGACTACACCCCATCCTAAGCCTTATAGCATCCAATGGCTAAATCAAGGTAAAGGTATATACATTTCTCATCAGTGCCTCATTTCTCTTTCTATTGGAGACCACTATAAGGATGAGATATTGTGTGACATTCTTCCTATGGATGCAAGCCCTATATTGTTGGGTAGACCATGGATGTTTGATCGCCATGTAATTCATCATGGGCGCCTCAACACCTACTCCTTTATTAAGGATGAGAAGAAAATCACCTTGACCCCTATTCCATCGTGCCAAAGCCCCAAGCCACAAAAGGACCGACAAGCCTTAACCCTCATTCATCCTTCCCAAACCCTTGCCCCAAAGAAGATTTCCCACTTCCGCCTCTTCTCCTCACCAGGTATGACCCGTTTTATCATCCTCCCCTCACCCTCTTCTATATCTCTCTAGAGGTGATGCCCTGTGACCTCCTTCCCCAAAAGCTCCCATATTGTAAGCGCGACCCCTTTCTTGAGAGGCTTGCCAACCCTTTGAGTTTGAGGACAAACTCAAAACAACCCGGGGAGTATGATGCATATTTCCATATGCATCATTTTTATTCAAGTCCAATTTCAAAGAAGAAAAGGGTCAAAGAAGATCATGCATGGAAATGTGCCTATTTGGTCTTCTTAAGTGAGTTCAAAGACTCGCGACACTATGGAGAGGTCAAAAAGAGGTTAAGCTTTGCTAGAAATTTGGTGCCGAATTCATCCCTGCGGAACCCGATTTTTGTGACCACTTTTGGACAAGCTCAAGTGGACCCACAACTTGAGGGCCCATGTGCTTTTGAAGCTTAAGATGTCAGCTTTAAAATAAGCCCAATTTTATTTAATTTGGACATCATTTGATTGGGCAAAAATATCACTCAAAGATACGTTGTGCTGATCCAGTCCAGTCTGAGATAGGTGCATTGTTTGGGCCATAACTTTCAAACCGCTTATCCAAATTGAGCAAATGAGCCCATTCTGGAAAATAGACTTCCAGGGCTTTCTAACAAGCCCAAGAACGCGTGATTTGGCCGAGTATTCTGGAAGTTATGCTCTGTTGAAGTTGAGGCAGTTGCAAGGATTAATGCTGGGAATATGAAGAGTCTTAGGTTACATATATTTGTGTGGCTGATATTGTGCACGTTTTAGATGCTTCTAGATTGATGTAATCAGCTGCAAAAATCCTAGAATATTCCTTGTAACCTCCCCCACCCCCTTTTATGATGTGTCTTTTCATTTTTCTTAGACTTTTCATTAGCTAGTTTTAATTGTTAGGAGTTATTTGAGTCTTTTGATTGTCTTTTACTGAGTCTATAAAAGGGGAGGGGCATGTGAAGCTAATCATTCAGCATTGTAAGAGATTTCCAAAGTAATACAAGCACCTTTGAGAGTGATTCTCATTTGTGTCTCAAAATTCCTAGTTCTATATCTTGAATTTGGCTAATTCAAGTGGTGTTCTAGGTTCTCTATCTTTTCCAATTGGAGTGATTCCTTGGTTAAGACAAGAGAATTAGCCCAAGGTCAAGTCATTGAGTGGCTCCGTGAAGGATTATCTCAATTACAAGATCTTGTTCTATCCCTTTTTCTTGTGTAGTGAAGTTCTTCATCCATCTCATCCATCTTTCATTTCTCTTTCCAATTTGGCTTATTTGAGTTGGAGTTTGATTTGGTTCACTTGCCCACCCACATATACATCAGAGTGTCCTATGATTGTAATTCGATTTGAAGTGTTCGGAGGCAACTGAATGTCAGAGGCGGTTAGTTTGTAAGAGGAGTGAAATATGTAGCAAAAACTTGCATTATTGGTTAACTTGAGTTGCATAATGTAGTACCTTTTTGGTCTAATAGAGGTGTCTATCATGGTTGTATCTTGACCATGCTTTTGAGGATTGAAAAGTGGAGATGGGTATTTTAGCTGGCAGAGAAGTATCTTAATGCCATGAAAGTCATCCTTTCGCCATATCTTTGCTGATTTGATCACTCCATTTTCGTCAATGCATGTTGTGCCTTTGATTCCTGTAAATTGTTGGGCATATTGTGGGGTATTATGCCACTGTCGCTGGAACTCATCATAGTTTGCTTTTTAGCATTCATTGTTATTTATTGTCATTTTATTAGATTCAATGGAACTTGATACAACTTGCCTCTAGAAAAACCATGATGATAAGTGAATGCACTCTAATTACATTTGTGGATTAGTGATCGATTGCAGTATTGATTTCAGCAGTTGCTTCGATTTTGTGGTTTGGGATAGCTTCTAAGGTTACATTTCTTCCTTTGGCTCCTACTGTTATATTTAAGAATACGCATGAATTGGCTTAAGATAAAGTATTTGTGCAGATGTGCCCATCTGCCAGGTTGAGCTAATAGTTTGTTCATGTTCTTGTAAATTGGCTAAACTTGGGTTTGACCTTGAGCTTTTCCTTCAGTGGAATTTGGAAAAGTTTTTCAAGCCTATGTTTGTTTAAAGTATCTCTGAGAGGAAGTAAGCTTAGAAAAACTTTGGATCTTCAACAACACAATCTAGCTTTTTTTGACGTGTGAATCCAGATCCAGGAAAAAAGTATTCTGTAGTGCTGAATGCTACGAAGACTCCAAAGAGAGATCCTGATTCTTGAACTACTTACTTGTGTACCATGTTAATTGGGTTCTACCTTGTAAGTGGCCTGATGTTTTTACTTGTAAATGGCCTGATGAGATAATAAGATAAGAAATGAGGTTTAGAAAGATCTCATCGCAAACATAACTAGGTGAACATCCTGTGGATGTACTTGGTTCCTTTTTTAAAGCTTCAAAGATTGGTTCTGCTTGCTTATTAAATTAGTGAACTATAGGCAGCATTATTGAAGTTCGAGCATTGTCTAACAAGCATCTGGATCAGTTACCTTGAATATGGCACATGAGGAGTAGTCCTCTTGATGACTAGGACCTATTGAGCTTGTAGTTGCCTTATCCTGCAAAATGCAATGAATGTGTGCCTTTCGGTTCCAAATGCTGTAGTTGTTTCCATCTTCCTTACTTCTATTGTTTGACTTCAATCTATGGACAATCGTTCCTAGCGCTGGCAAAAATTCGGGTTTTGGCTCGGGCAAATCGGACATCCGGATAAAAACACATTATCTAGATCCTGTCCAGATTGCAGATTTAAACATATTGACCGGATCCAAACCCGAACGTCCGAATTTGTGATTTGAACTTTGCAAACTTGACCAAAGTTATGTATACGACATTATGACCGAACTCGGACTTGAATTTTGGATGTCCGAACCCGGTTATCCGGATTTTTGATAAAAAATTCGAGAGACTTAGACTGAAATTATACCTAAATCCAATTGTCCGATGTCCAAATGTCTAAATTTGCGTGAACCCAAATTGGTCACAAGATTCGGATAATCGGGACCTGAATCAACAGACCTGAACCCTATTCGAATTTTAATTTGGATATGACGATTGTTCGAATTTCGTAGTCAGATAAAATTTTTGTGACATGACCCTTTTTTGGGATCGGACAAATTCGGGTAGTTGGGTTGTACGGATTTTTGCCATCACTAATTGTTCCTATGCTTTCTTCTTTTTCTTTTGTGTGTGTATTTTGGGGGGAAGTTTTTGAATTCTCATTGGCGATTTTCATGAAAAGGTCATATAAATCCCTGAGAAAGCTACATAGCAAATGACTAACAGGTCTCAATGAAGCAAAATAACTGGTCTTATGTAAAGGTTGTTTCCTACCACCAAAGGGGCTGGAGTTGAACAGAAACTGAACTACCTTCTTAACTCTGGCTTTGGCTAGTGAAGCTGCCACCCACTAAGATTCCCTCCAATCAAGCAGTTGGACCTTCATAAGTCATGGCAAAAGATTTTTTACAGTTGAGGTTAGACATGCATTTTGAAGTTAGATTCAAACTGTAACGGTCTTGACTCAAAATTGCTTGGTTCAGAAGTCTTCCACTGAGAGTTCCTATGTGCAAAATTTGGCCTACATCTTGCCCTGTATGTTAATTTGAATGTCTTTTGCATTGCATTCGTAAAGGCTTCAGCAAGGACCTGGTATACTGCGTTGTGTTGTTTCCCCGTTTCTTTAAAGTTGGTTTGGTGGTGCAGAAGAGGGATCAAACCCCAATGCTATATTGCTCTATGTGGCTGAAAGTTTGTACATCTGAAGAATCTTCTTTGATGGTCTAACGCTTGTACTCTTCTCTTGTCCATCATTTCTTTATTTGGCCAGGACGAATCCCATTCTCATATTTGGAGGATATTCACATGCGTTTCATGAAAAACTATGGCAGGATAGCTCAGCATGCTCCTGCGTATGCTATGAATGATGAGTTCTCTAGAGTTTTGCATCAGCAAATGGAGTTCTATTCCAGCAGTCCCTCAGCGGACACTATCAATCGAGTCCGGGGGGAAGTTAATGAGGCAAGTTTCTTCTATGTCATTCTTTGTTATCATTATCATTTCATTAATTAAGCAGGGCTGCTTTCTCCGTCTGAAGTGTGTATAGAATTTTTCCTTGTCATGCTTTCAAATGAAAACCAGCTATGCTGTAGCTGGTTGCTGCTCATGTGATAGGCTGCCTGCTCCTAGTGGTGAACCTATTTGGTTTGCAAATTTTCTTTCAATCGACTAACATAATCCTTCTTTTATTGACTAATATAACCCTTCTTTTATGATCCTGCATTGATCTTTGATATTCAGGGGCTTCTCAACCCCAGGCCATGGTGTTAATGCTGTGTCCTTACTGATTACAATACCATTTCAGTATGGTCAGTCATGGAAGTCAATATCTTCGTTATGATAGATATTCATCATTTATGGTTGTCCTTGGCTGTATTTTAGAGGAATAAAAAGTTTCCAAATTCTTGCGTGACAATCAGCAGTTCCTTTGCTTTGAGTTGCTCTTTTCTTGATGTATGGAGTATATAAGTTCTAAAGAATTCCCATTGCATGCAGATCCGGACTATCATGGTAGAAAATATTGAGAAGATACTGGACAGAGGTGACAAGATTGAGCTGCTTGTAGACAAAACTGCAACAATGCAAGATAGCGCTTTTCATTTCCGGAAACAGTCAAAGCGTCTTCGTCGTGCCATTTGGTTGAAAAATGTCAAGCTACTGTAAGATTACTACCTTTTCCTAAAGCTTTACCTATATCGGGACCGTGAAACAAATTTTAAAGTTCTTGACCCTCCACGACTGAATTCATAACCCCCCCCCCTTTAATGCCTTGATCTGCATGAATTTGCAATTGAATTTTTAGATAAGCCTTGAAAGCTATTAGAAGGGAATCCACTCCTTTTTAGATAAAGATCTGGAATTTGTAGAGGTGGTTGAGACTTTAGCAATCCCTAAAACTCTCGGCAGAATCGTGAAATTAGCCTTGACATTCCAATAGAAGACATAAATTTCATAGAAGCTGAGAGGAACATAGCCAAAATGTATTTCTTTGGCAAGAAGCTCAAATTTTTTGTTCTGTCAACTGCTGTACAATCTTGACAAAGCTTAACTGTTATCGCAGGATATGGCTGACTTGCTTGCTTGTCGTGCTCCTCTACATCATAATTGCTGCTTCTTGTGGAGGCCTCACTCTTCCACACTGCAGATCTTAATAAGCAACTCTGGGTCATTATTTCTTTCGTTGATGGACTCTTGTGGAGCCATTTGTCTGTTCATCTTGGAGAAGCTGATGAGTGATCCTGTATGGTCATATTGTGAAGGTGTCTTTGGAGAATCAATCTCCATGGTGCCACTTTCATCACACTTTCTGTAAGTTCAATGTACAGCATGATATGGACTCAATTTTGTGCAGTTAATATAGAATTCTGTAAGAATTAGTAAACATAATTCGTTTTTTTTTTTTTTGGGGGGGGGGGGTTCATGTAGTATGTAAAATTTCTTAAGGATTAGCGACAGTAATTTCCTTTTATAAATGTGTATCTTTCTGCTATGCTGGATATTTATCGTGTTTGGAAAAGGGTTACGTACGTTGGGGTATTTGTGACAGACTGACAGTGAAACTGGCCAACAAAGACTGATGTTGGCATCATTCGATTGGATTAGTATAATATTGCAAGCACCTTGCTTACGGTCACAATAATAATATTGCAAACACTTTCATAAATATGTTCTTGTTTGTGTGTCTCCTTGGGATTAATGGGGACATTACAAATTGCTGGGTACAAACACTTTTCTTTACTTCTCAGGTATTTTATTACGGGCACAACAAAGATAAACTTAAGTTAGAAGCAAAGTCCAAATCTTTTTAGGCCAATGGCCTCATATCCGGGCTTATTGTCGGCCCACAGTGGTGGGAATATTGTCAAACGAAGAGGAGAGATGTACCAGAGCAAGGCAAGGACCTAATAAAAATTTGGGTTGTTGGATGCGAACAATTTGAATTTTGGAGGAATTAGACGGAAATAATCTGAACTTTAGAAATAGCTTCCAGTAATCTGGACTTTGCGAGTATTTATTTTCAGTAGTCTAAGGTCATTTTAGATTGTGTTCTTCTGGCAATTCTAAACGATATTGCCTCTAAAGTAATACAAAGATATAAAATTCAAGTTGTATAGATTCACTTTGAAGTTTAAATTGCCTACAAAATACAGTCTAAAATGCCCTCTAGAATAAAATAAATACTTTCAAGGTTCTGAGCATTGGGAGTTATTTTTGAAATTCAGATTATTTCGATCCAGTGCCTTCAAAGTTCATATTATTCACGTCCAATAACCCTAAACATTTTGGGTTGGTGTACTGTATAAAACTCAATTGAGTCTCTCTCTTTCTCTCTCTCTCTCTTTTTTTTAAAAAATAATATTGCAACTCAAGTGAGTCTTGACACATAGGGAATTTTCTCCTTCAAGATCAAATTGAGAGGTGGGGGACCATGATTCCCTCAAAAATCTCCAATCACTATGCTTAGAGTCAGGGGAGCTTGCCATAGACTAAAGTTCGGAAAGTCTGACCTGATACGAACCTGACTCGAAGTTATTGAAAGAAACGCGAACCCGATCCGAATCGAGCCAATTTCGACTTGAAGTCGATACGATTTGACCGTTTAGTGTGAAAACCTGTTATTTATCAATTTCCAGCAAATCTAAGCCATTTTCAAGGCCGATACGAAATTGACCTATTTATTAAATATGTTGATCCAACCTGATCTGTTTTCCAGCTCTATCATAAACTCTGACTTTGATTGCAGATTTTTTAGGGATGTGGATTGAGGTCTGCCTATATTTCTTTAGGATTCATGGTGGTTGTCGTACCCTTATCAAACTCTTGTTTAGTTAGTTATGGTCAATAAGTGGGCCGATGCCTAAATTTAATCAAGTCCGATGACGCTTAAGAGATTCATTGTCGTGATCAATTCGCCTCATTTAATTATGTCGACACACCCGAAATTCGAGTTGGATTTGTCATTTGTGATTGTGACTATGACATTGTTTAGCTTGGCACAACAGTACTCAAGACCATTCAATGAAACCAAAGCTGAGCAAATTACAATTAATTTAACTATGTCAATTTCTTTTCCCCAATTGCTCCTCCATTCAGTTCAAAATAGTAAATCTTTAAGGTTGAGTTAGTTTAATCTATAATAAATCCTTAAGATTGAGTTAGTTCAATCTATAATAAATCCTTATGAGTGAGTTAGTTCAATCTAGTTGACTGATATCATGCTGTTAATTTACAATAATGCTATTTGATGATTATAACCGAGTTGTGACAGACTTAGGTGAATTTATGCATGAATTTATCTTATATTCATTATCTCCATATTTGTCGAAGTAAAAAGCCATAGTTTCTGCCACATTGTCAATTGCAAGAAATCGAGTTGTATAGAGTGGCGAACTCAGCAATTTGAGAAAGGAAGGTCAGAAATAAGTTAATGGTTGTGGTTGAGTGACATCGTTTCCACCTTCTTCATTCAATGGTTAGTTTTTGGATTTAGAACTTGAAAGGAATGACGATTTTTTAGCTATATTTTTGAAATATCTATGCATTTTGAGTTAGAATTCAAATTAACCCACAAATTAAACAACTTTAGAATTAAAATTGATGAATTAAGTTCACAAAGTAAAACTAGAAAAGCAAATTAACCTCAGCTTAAAGGATTAAGCAACAAATTGAATTATTGAGGTCAATTGAAGTGCTATCTTTTTGAAATATCTATACATTTTCACCTAGAATCAACAATAAACCTACAAATTAACAATTTTTTAAAGAAATTGATAAATTAAACTCATAAATTAAACTAAAAAAGTAAATTAATCTACATATTAAAGACTTAAATAACAAATTGAAGTCAATTAAAGTACTAAACTAGAACTATTAAACTTTAAACTTCAAATTTGGAGAGATGACAAACCCCATGGTCAATGAAACCACGCAGATGGCTCAAGCTCACCAGCTCATAGCTGACCTCTAGACCTGGCGGTAGCAACAGTGATGACAGAGAGGGGTGGACGTTGGTGCCACGATGCAAGACAGGCAAATATTAAGAGAGTGGAGAGACAGTAAGAGACTTAGAAAGAGGGGGTTAGGGTTTGGACGTGTTGAGATACTGATTTCTGCCTTAGTAGGTGTGTAGAATATAAGTCAAAAGAGCCGCCATTTGAGCCTTTTTTGTTTTGTTTTGTTTTTGGGGAGGGGTGTCAGTTGACTCTACCGACAATAGTTTTCAACATTAGAACATAAAACTTCAAAACCTAAATCTTTCCATCACATTGTGGGGACATAAAAGTGAACAACTATTTAAAAAAAAAAAAAACTTCAAACACATGCTTAATAGTTAATACATCTTTTTAATCCCATTTCTTGTTCACTTTATACATCCAAAGGTCTACTCTAGTGTGCGAGAGTATGCAAACAAGCAACGATTGTTGACTGTGTGAAAGGAGATCGGAGATCTCAAGAACCAAATCACAAACAATTAATGTATTTGAGTTGTGTATGAATTTCCAGGCCATCAAAGAAAAATGGAACCATGCCTAATGACATGTATTAGTGGAATAAAAATTTTTCTTCAGGGAATGAAAACTTCATTTTAAAACTAAAAAGACTATTTGTTTTACCGTTAAAACTAACGGTTAGAAATTAGAAGTGGTTAGGAGTAGTATGAAGTGGATAATAGTCGTTAGGAGCATTTTGACCCTAAAATTATATATGTGAGTAGCAGTTAGGAGCAACATGGAGCGGTTAGCTGGCCGGTTAGAAGCGATTAGAAGCATTTGGAAGTAGTTAACAGTTACAAAACTCCAGTATTAATTTTCACTAGTCTTCGCATTAAAAAATAAAGAGGTTGTGCCAAGTATCCTGAAACTATATGATATAAGTCATGTGACAAGGGTTCGATGAATCTAATATGCATTTTCATTTACTTGAATGTCATTATCTTTGGGTTAGTCTTGGAGTACTTTTCAAAGTTGCTAACTAATACAACGAATCTTATTTATTTTTTGAAATTAATCTATCAATTCATGGAGCGATTTGGAGTCACAAGGCGTTGATTATTAACAAACAAACATATGCATGCATATATACACATTCCCAAATTATTGCTTAGTTTCCACATTTAAATTTAATCTGATTTTGTTGCGCCACCCATCCACATTTAGTTTAGGGTCCTATCTATGCTCTATTTCTTCTTATAAAGACATAAACTAAGATAGACATGACCAAAAGTAATTGATAATTGAAAAATTGTTGAAACCATATGTTTAATATATCTAAATATTCAATAATTATGATTACTTAACAATAGTGAACTTTTTAGCATTCATTGGCATAGTTGATGAGTACAAATGACATTCTAATTAGATCGACCTTATCTGCAAGTACGTATGATCGATAATATACAATCTAAGAAATGATGGTAGGATCATAACATGATTTTACAACTCTATTCATCGGTGCACGTATGATTCTTTTTTTTGGGTACAGAGCTCTATGTATCATCCTACACCTAATTATTTTTTTGTCTATGATAGTCCACTGTGCTGGAGTCAAACTAATTCTTCACCTATATAATGTAGAACTCTTCCATCACAAACTTTGTCTGATTGCAAGAATTGTACATGAGATGTCATTTAATGAAAACAAGTGTCAGACTATTTAAAGAAACTGATGTTAGTTTTGATCAATATAACTCTTTGAATTTTTTTTTCCCTAAAGATTCATCTAAATACCAAGATAATTCTTTATAGTTTTCGCTATTCAAAAGAAATGGTAAACTCTTATGATTCTTAATATGATTTTTAACTACAATTTCAAGTCTAAGGACCCATAATTATCTAGTTGAGATTCGTTGACTAGACACAAGCAATCTTCACTCATTTTTCCTAATAATAATTAAGATTTACGTAAGTTCTACCTACAATAACTATCGAAACATATTATGAGGGCCAAAACAATATACGTATAAACAGCCTACAATAACCAATGAAGTCTTAGTCTAGTGGTGAAGATTGAGGTACTGGGTGCACTAGGTCCCAGGTTTGATTTCCGCCGCCTTCATTGTATTGTAGTTATACTGCATGTATTGTCATTTGTGGCTCATACGGACCAAAAATAAACAACCTACAATAGACACTCGCCCATATTTGGTTCAGGGTCAACTTGCATATACAGCACCAATGTGGGATACAATGTGCATTTTATCAGTTAGCTAGGTGAAATTACTTGGTGTTTTCCTTGATTTGCTTTAATATTTAGGACCATTATTTGGTGCAGTGCCTGATTAGCAAGTCCCATTGCTTATAAATGAGACCTTATTCTAGTGATTAAGATCAAGGTAACCGAATATATTCAATTACAGGCTCAGTTTTCCATCCCCCATTCTGTTGTAACCACATTATTTTACCCATTGTGGCTCTTCTAAATCCAAACAGGAAAAAACACAAAAAGCCTCTTAGTTTTCAAAATCAGTACGTGTCTTAGTTGTTATTTAATCATATCGTTGCACAGACAATTCATAGTGTTCTCAAATACAATCCCCCCAAAAAAAAGGGAAGTGAAAATCGACTCTACTATATCTACTCAGTTCTATGAACCTTGTATACATATATAAGAGTCAAATGATTGAAATTACTGAACAAACCCAGAATTTTAAAATAAATCGCAGGCATAATCATCCTGCAGGGTGGTTTTGTAATTATAGCCAGTTGAGTTGTTCCCAGTCGAGCAAGGGTTCCAAAGCCTCAGCCATCTCAACATCATACATCTTGTCGCTCGTTGCACTTCCAGATGCAACTGCATTGAAGGCAGTATGGTCATTTCCCCCAGAGTCTGAACTATCAGTTGATCTACTCTCCATAGCTAACATTGTTGCTGTTGCATTCGCATTCTGTGAAGAAGAAGAAGCTGTTCCGCCAGGCACTTCTTGGAGAGGTTGATTGTTATTGGTGGTGAGATTTTTGGTGTCAATGTTCAGCATTGTTCCTGGTGGTCGTCGATCGAACGCCCGAGCACATCCTGTGGTCACGTAGACTCTGCACAAGCTGAACTCATGCTTCAACTGTACGAAGTTAATTGCCAGCAAAATATGAGTACATAACCACATGAGCCTATATTTACTACTATATGACCACAATTAGCCAGCTAGTATTTCCTCTATCGTAAAAAATTTTCAAAACAAGAAAATAAAAAAAGACAGAAAGAAAAGGACCATCATAGCTTTCTAGGACAACAAATGAGAGTCACTCATTTAGCATGTTTGATTAATTGGTCTTTTGTAATAGTTAGCTTTTTGTCCTAAGAAAGATATTTTGCTTGCAAAAAGATGATTTGAGTAGTTTCTTTTAGTTGGTATTTTAATTTGAGAACTAAATTTTTATCTCACATCGTTTTAAGAAATAGTTAAGGTTATCAAGTTTTTTTTTTTTTTTGAAACAACAAATGCAGTACTAATATAAATAATTAACAATTAATGCAATCAATTAACATCTAATTGTTACGTAGAACTGATTGATCAATTGCCAAATATGGTAATTTCTTGAAAAACATTACAATTTTTTATAGGACAAAAGAAGAAAATGTTAGAACGCATGATGAAAACTTACATGCGTATTCATGAACTTTTAACCAGCAATTAAACCATTTTCTGGAGGCATGAATTACTAGACATGCTTTGATGGTATTACTATCTCACATCTCTGCAGGGATTTTTTTTTGGGTTTTTTTGGGTCGAGTGGTCCATCCAAAAAGCATACAGTTATTGAAGAGAATTAGAAGGGTTTAAATAACACATACAGTTACGTTTGGGATAGTAGAGCTCGAGGATGATGAGGCATTACTATTAGTAGTAATGTTATCATCTTGCTTGATGGCCTTGTATTCATTCATCTTCCACTTGGTTTTCTTGCCATTAGGAGCTTTGCCCTTGTAGAAGACCATGGTTTTCCTCACACCTATCACTTTGTTATCACTCTCGGAGGAGCTCGAGTAAACATAGCAAGGTGAGCCGGTGGCCTTCCAGTACCCGGTGGCTGTAGTCCTGTTCGGCCTCCCTCCTCGAAATTCTCTCTCTTGTTGTGGCATGAAGAAGAACCATTGCTCCTTTTCCTCTTTGCATGGCTCACCTGCTAGTCCTATAAGTATGCATATACATTGAAAAAGGTGATCGTTAGAGTATAAACCTGTTCCTGAGCCTTCAACCATTAGTTTAAGCTTTTGGTTGAGTTGGTCTTTGAACATGCAGGTATCAGAGCCTGTCTAAGTGAGAAGTTTCGAGTTCAAATATCAGCCATTCCCATGTTTGTGCAAGGTATGGAGGGGCATTTTCACCATCCACGCTTCAAGTTCAAAGAGCATTTGCATAAAGGGTCGTACTAGAGTATAAACTTATTCATGGGCATTCAACCATTAATTAACTTAAGCTTTTGGTTGAGTTAATTGGTCTTTGAACGGTGATCAATTTATTGACAATGAAATATAATTGTGTAATAGACATTAACTATATTGCAAAATAATAAGTGTCTTGCTGCAAGACGCTTCATAAGTGTCTTATTCTGATTAAAAAAATCATACTATTATGTTTTTAAATTGAAAAAAATGGTAGGATCGAATCATGGAAGCATATTATAACTTATAAATTGTATAAAATCATCTTTTTATTCATAATTTGTCACATTTTAAAAATACACGTATCATATGTACTCGCAGATGGGGTTAATGCAATTAGGGTATCATTTAATACTTTATCGACGTAGTGGACGAATATTTAAGGTTAACAATTCATAACTAAGTATAATCATCGAAAAATTTGTGATTTTAAATCATAAAATATGTTAATTTATGATAAAACAAGACATTTAAGAGTGTCTTGCAACAAGACAATTATCACTACTCTAACTATATTATATCTATATGTATATATACACATATATGTGTGTGGATATATACATACAAAGAGAGAGAGAGAAACTTCATAGGTGGCCACTGACTAGAGTTTTGTTTTTTTCTCCTTGGTGAAGATCTGAATGAATATTTTTGTTTGTAATTAACTTTTGCATTGTGACAGGAAATATATTTTGTAATTTATAAATTTGTGAGATCGATTCACTTTAAGGTTTTGCCCTTGAAGTAATTATCAAAAAAACGAAAGGGAGAAACTTCATCAAATACATGATGAGGCTCCCACATATCACGTAACAGGTTAAGGTCAAGTATAACAGGGTATAGCTAACCCTACCACGTTGCCAATGGCCCAATTCTTACGTATGGCACCCCCGATCTCAAATTTGATGCCAAAGTATATGATTCATACACGTATGTTTATATAATTCGTACGTGTAAATTAGGACTTGTTTCATACTAACAATTGTTCATTCGATGCTATGTTTATATACAATTCATATAAGTAAATCAGAATTATGTTGGAGTAGGAAGGGAGTTGTCGCCTTACACTGATAAAATAAGAGGTATTGAATATGCGTGAATATATATGAACCACTCTTTGCCAACTAGTTGTGAAATAAAACTCCATGGAGTTTCTATGTGTTGCCACTTGTGATCCAACCAGATCGGTTCGATCAACAGCCCGCCACATATTTTGACAAGTCCATATTAGTGCTAATTAATGTATTAATTGGTCTTTTACTGCAGAAGAAGCTTGGGGTTGGGGGGGGGGGGGGGGGGGGGGGGCGGGGTTGTTATGAACCTGGAAGTTGAGAGGGCTCAAACTTGTAGATGTCGATGGAGGGGATAACCTGGTCAAGATCGGGTCGATGGCCATGGAGCTTGTTGTATAGATAGAAGGTGATGAGCTCTTCTTCTGTTGGGTAGAATCGAAACCCGGGTGGAAGAACTTGCTCTTGCTCCATTTTAATGGGCCTGTATTTGATTTCTTTGCTGCTTCTTTGTAGGGAGGAGGGCTAGGGTTTCCTTAAATAAAAGTCTGGTTGACTGACTTTCAAAGTAAATAAGTTAGGTTAAGAAGCAAAATTTTGGGTTTTATGATGGTTAATTAAATAGAGATTCTCTAAGCATTAACGTTGAAACTTCCAGGTACGCGGACATATAGATACAGGACAGAGAAAAATGAGGAGTTGACGTTGCCTCTTGTCCTACCATTCATTATACTCAAACCCTTTTTTGTGAGACATAATATCGTAATGAAGTCTTCTTTGAATTGGTCAACCTTCTTGTATATGCATAGCTAAATTTAATTTATTTATGTCCGAAATTTGGATAGTTGAAAAGGGTTGTTTTGATTTTTTTTCTTCAGCTTGGATTGTACGAATTAAAGCAAAATGTCTCTTTAAACCTCCCCTACTCTATTTTTGTAAAATAGTAGGTAATCTACGATTTTTAAATTTAAGATCAATTAGAATCAGTCTCTCTATAATTTTACAATTCATTGAAGACTCAGATCACCCTAGAGGGGGTTGAATAGGGTGATTGCAAAAACTTAAAATCAAAATCAAATGTAAATGCAGAAATTAAATAGAGATGATATGCAATGATATTTTAATGAGATTGGGCCTCAATCAAGCTTAGGTCCCTGCCTAAAGTTATCCAACTCTAGGATTCAACTCTCTATTTTTTTTATTAAGATGAACTCTCACAATCTCTCAGAGTTACCTCACTCTAAAGATCCTAAGTATTTAAATCAACCTCTTGATTTACATATGAGGGAGTGGTGACCTCACACTAACTCCTAAGTTCATTTCTTAATAAAGAATTCCTCAATACACTCACAACTTTTGATCACAATTTAATGCTTAGAGTCAATTCACAAATGTATAGCTCAATGATCTTGCAACTTGCTTGGATACTTGCTCTTGCTCATGTGGTTACTATTTATAACCTTACAAGTCGTGAGCTCAAATTGCCAAGAAGGAAGTTTCTGCCAAAATATCCTGAAATCTGATTTCAGGCTCTTGAAATATATTCTCCAGATTCTGATTTGATTTTCTTTTGTACTGAACATTCTGATTTGATCTTTCCCTTAAATCAGCCACGCTGCACATGATATCTTCCTTGCACATGATGTTAGTAATCTCTTCAAATGAGCAGCAAGATAATTCAAGTATCATTTTTGATATTACTTTACAATTTAAGCTCGTATCTTATTTAGTGAAATCTTGTCAAGATCAATTTAAATAATATTGATGCAAGGTAATCAATCCATAATTCATCTTGTATGATGTTCAAATTTGAGATTCAAAGTTGAAGTGGTTAGATCATATTTTTCAATCAAATAAAATCTTTAGATATTAGAAGATACCCACATATTTTTCTATCCATAAACAAATATTAGGATAGACAGCTTAATCCAGTCAAATCCATTAATATTATTCACTTAGATTGTATAGATAAATATCCATGGAAACTCAATATTCTATCATATCACTTCTATTAATAATCAATTAGGGCTTTTCATCCAAGACTTAAACTATTCAACTGCTAAGCCCATATATTAATTAAACATGTAACCAATTTGATGAATTGGATCAATAAGAATATTATATTTGAAACTGACAAATAATATAAATAGTCAACATAGGATTATTTCATATATAATTATTATGCACATTGTTTGTTATCATCAGAATCATTATATAACTCCTAGAGTCAACACATAAGTAAGATTACTGCATTAGACCTCCTACATCTCATCTGGTGGTGGAATTTTTGAATATTGAATTTGAATATAGATTTGGTGCATGACACCCTTTGATCTCTATCCTAGCACCCACGTACCCATTCATGCACGATGCATATACCCAGTAGAAGCTAGTTATTAGGGTGGATTTGATTCAGGTTGTGTTAGTTTGAATTTAAACTTGAATTAAGTTAATTTTATTTTTATATTTGATTAGTGTACCAAAAACTATATCAATGTATTAAAAGTCTAACATGCTATTTCACGTGAATATCATTTAAGTCTAAAGTGTAAATAAATGTTGTATCTATCGTTATCTTATGCAACAATATAACATTGGGATTGTAGAAATTTGAACCGAAGAGCTCCCAATAAAAATGTGATGATATCATTTTTAAAAACTATATCAACAAATTGGTGGTTGAAAACTCAACAAGAATTATATGTGCTCTAAGAAGGTCAGACAATTAATTGTGTATAAATAAATTTTTGTTAGGTCTAAGTTGGTCTCAGCTTGGAGTCCTAAATCCTAAACCAAATTATATATACTCTAAGAAATGAATATGAAAAATAATAAAGAATTCAAAGAATTTAATATACACTAATAAATAAATAATTTTATGTAAACAATAACTGAGTCTAAAAATTGATTGATATAGAATAGATGGAAGGTGTGTTCTTCAACATGGCTTAAGAAATTTTTTTTATATAATCCAAATAAAAAAGCACTCTATTGTCGAAAATCAAACCTTAAAAAATCTAACTTTTCTTATTACTATAATTCTAGTAATGTTAAAGTGTGGATTGCAGCGAAGATTCTACCATGATTGACTTTTTTTTTTGTCCAATTATTATAGTCCAAAATGATAAGAGCCTTTGATCTTCTTTAACAAGATCTCAACCGTCCAATTAATCAATATGAGCTTTGGTAACTATTACTATAGTCAACGGTGAGCGAAGGGGATAGCCTGACTGGGTGGTAGTGAAGAGAGAGAAGACATATTACCTGCATAGTAGGTAGTATGTAATCCATTTTAATGGCCCATATTTAATTTCTTTATATTAAGGGCCAAGGTTATGGTAGAATTTTCAGGGTAGATTATAAGTTCAAATCCGGTAATAGTGTTGTGCATTTCTAGTTTGTCTTGGTTATTTTGGACTCTCACACTTTGTCGCAAAAAGGTATCTCGTGTTATTTTAGCAAAGCGAACAGCTAGATTAAAAGTATTTTTTTATTTGTTGTATGTATGTTATAGTCGTAAACGATATTGTTTTAACATACATAAAGGTTGTTAGAGTACAAACATATTCTTGCGCCTTCAATCATCAGTTTAAACTTTTGGTCGAGTTGGTTCTTGAACAAAGGTGGACCTTCAACTCTCACTATTGAAGGGGACAAAGCAATTATTTTGGTTTGATGGTTTCATGCTTTAAATATCCACCCCGAAAACCTTGAGGGACTTACTTGCTTTTTATTTTTCTCATAAAAGAAGGGATAGAATTATTTATAATAAGCCATTTATCATCTACAATTCAATTTTAATGTAAGAAATACCATCTAAAATATCAAAATGAGACCCTAACATATATATTAAATATTCAACTTCCCTTTCAAATCAATATTTTTATTTGTGCAACATGATGAACAGATCCATAAATTCGTCATACTTTTCTTTAGAAAATGGATCTGATGACCTAGTTCGAATTCTATAGAGGAGACCTTCAGTTGACATGAAGGATAGCTCTTAAAATATTGGCAAGCATCATCGACACAACTTGACAATTTGATAGAAATCAACACACAAAAATCAAACAAAAGTACAAAGTCAAAAACATCACAAATTTAAACCTCCTTACAATTGTTGAGACAAAAGTAAATAGTATGATCTATTGATCTCACAACTAGGAAGACAATTACTAATCAGACAAAGAAAAATATAAGACCTGATCAAGGGATAACTGTAACCCTTTTTGATTCCAAATATGGAAATGTAGTGATCAAAATAGATCATATTTTCATATTGTAATACACTTGAAAATTCACAAAAATCTACTAACATGAATAAAAGAGACAATAACTAAGAAACTTGAATCGAAAATATATGGCCAAAACCAACTGCTTCCAGCCTAAAACCCACCAGGTTGGGGAAATTCGTTGGCCCTGAATCAAGCGTGAATGAAGAAGACAAGGGCGAAGGCAGCGTGGGGTTAATGAGGTCAACTGACCCCCTCCAGAAACAATTAGCAACGTCAAAAATTACAAAAATTAGTTTTATGATAAATAAAAAATGAGGCAGGTAAGTACACGGAAATGCCCTTGCCTCAGTGATCGCAGTGCATGTACTATCCGTTGGCTATCGTGAGGTCATGGGTTCGATCTCAATCTCTTCAAATTTATAAGCTCTCACTTTACTAATACTAGTAAAACCCACCAGGCCGGGGAAGTTCGTTGGCCTGAACCAAGCGTGAATTAAGAAGACCTGGGCAAAGGCAGCGTGGGGTTACTGAGGTCAACTGACCCCCTCCAGAAACAATTAGCAACGTCAAAAATTATAAAAATTAAATTTATTATAAATAAAAAATGAGGCGAAATGCCTTTACCTAAGTGATCGCAGTGCATGTACTATCCCTTGGCTGTCGTGAGGTCATGGGTTCGATCTCTGTCTCTTCAAATTTGTAAGTTCTCACTTTGCTAATACTGGTTTAAATGCTTCAATTGACTTTAATATGTTATTTAGTCTTTCAATTTGTAGGTTAATTTGCTTTTCTCGTTTAATTTGAGTTTATTTACCAAATTCAATTCCAAACTTGGTTAATTTGTGTGTTTAATCTATTATTGAATCCTTCCATTTGTGAAAAATTTGCACTTCGGTCCCCTATGGTTTGGTGTATTAATTTTCGGACCTCATGAACTTTGAAAATAATTTCCGGAGCCTATGAGGTTTGGCATAAATCATTTTTGGAGTCTTAATATTTATTACTAGGTCCCTAAAGGACTTTAAATGCAAATACTTCAAAGCTATGGGTTGTTTTGCAAAACTAAGCTTATATTTATGTTTGGGTTTCTTGTAATGACTTTATTAGTACTAGTTATCACAATCTACTACTTCTATCATAAATACTATATTTTCTGTGATTAACGGCCCACCACGCTTAGCAAAAATAATTAAAATTTAATTAAAGAGTTTCGACCGTTACCTAAACTTAGTCGGCTTGGATTCCGGCGTTCTTCTATCTTCCGGTGTACAGAGATTTCTAATCTCAACCACTCCTTCCTTAGATCAGGCATAGCACAGATCCGTTTCATTTTCTACCTCGGACCGTAATCATTAATCAAGTTTTTAATCTTTTTCAAGGATAGTGAGACTTTAATCAAGAAATTATAATATTTAAGACACAAGGTTCGATTGGATAACATTCCCTACTGGGAGGCTTCTTTTATTGAAAGATTAAAAGTGAAAATATTATAACAGAAAGTTTGAAGAGGTATTTAAGCTAAGATCATTAGAGATGCTTGTTCATAGAGAAATGGAGAAACCTAACTTTTCGTTTGCTCAAGAATGCTCAAATGACCGTATCTCTTCTCAGCTCTCGACTTCTCTATTTATAGAGGGGATGGGGGTACATAGGATGCCCTAATGGCTACAGATTTTCATATGGCTACAGTTGCCAACAGTAAACTGACGGCTACAATACACATTGTATTTTACAGACTGGATACATGTCAAAATAGTACAATAATGGGGCAGCCTTTTCAGAACTTTTAATAATGACAAGACTAGTAATCATTATTGAGATTCTGTATACCTTCATCTCAAATTATATTTTTCAGACCATCATTATCTGGATAATCATCAAAACCTTCATTAATTTGGTTAAGATGCTCTGGATCATATTCTTCAAACAACTCAAGGAGATATTTCTTTCCTACTTCTGATAAGAATTTTCCAACTCCAATATCAAAGAGATAATTATAAATGTCTTCTGATTCTGCACCAACAACTTTCATGTAATCATTGAATTCGTTACTATAGGCAAAAGTAGTATTTCTACAATGTATTAATGTTTTTCCTTTTCCAATCAATGCCCAACATTGATGATAAATGTTGAAAAACCCAATAGCCCTTGCTAATGCAGGATCAGTAACTATATGTATCGGATCTCTATGAATCCAATTTTGTCGTTGATCATTGGGATCATCGCAATCAACAATTTGAACAAGATAATGAGTTGGCTTGACTTTTTCATTTTCATATTCAATCAGGGCGTTATAAACCTCCAAAGTTAAGTATCTGCGAATTGGAATTTTTGTTGGTCCCTCAGGAGATTTAAGAATCCAATGGAACCTTTTGAACATGTATTGCTGGAGCTTAGTTAAGGTTGAGAAAAATGAAAAATTAGGATCTGGAACTTCTGAGAAGTAAAGAATCATACCATATTTTCAGACTTTGAAGACAGGATCTAGGGGAGATATTGAATTGGTTGGGAAACAAATGCCACCGACTCCATATCTGTCGGAAAAATAGATCGTTGTACTCCAAGACTCCCAAATATCATAGGAATAATGATGATAAAAGTCGACGCAGGCTGCATACCATTCTTTGAACCATTTTTCTTGGATATGAGAATTTATTTTTTCTTGGATATCATAAGAACACCGAAGGTAGCTAATTTGTAATTCTAGAAGGGAAAATCTTTGGGCTATTAGATAGGTAGTAGAGAGTAGCCCAAAGCGTGATATACTTTTTATATGAAATTCCAGGTTATCAATAAGGATTTTACTAGAAGGTATAATCCGTTCTAGTAGAAGTGGCATTTCATTAAGGATCTCCTCCTTTTCTGACAGGAAGTCGACTTTGATGATCATCATTGGCGAGTTTTCGAGTTAGACTGTCTGTCAGAGAGTTCTTCGATCCCTGTATATGTTCAATAGAGAAGAAAAACTGGTTAAGCCATAACTGCCAACGCAGGAGTCGCCCTTACACTTGCATATTTGATAAATTCTTTTTACAAAATCGAGTATTTCTTTGCAATCAGTTCGAATGAGAAAAGGTTTAGGGCTAAAAAGATTAAGAATTTTTCAATTTCCGTTATGACTGCAAGAATTTCTTTTTCCATCGTGGGATAGTTGCATTTTGTTTTATTAAAACTTCCACGGTAATATTTACAGAGTTTTTCTCCTTCTTTGATTTTGAGTACCGCACTCCAGTGCTTATTGCTAGCATCTGTCTCAATAATTAAATCATCTTCTTCGTTAGGCAAATTAAGGACAGGAAGATTTTTACACATCTTCTTGAATTTTACACAATCTTTGTATCGTTAATAGTCCATGTCCAGCTAACATCTTTCTTGAGTTCTTGCTATAATGGTTTTCTTAGTTTAGCTAAATCTTTAATAAAATCATAAGCATAGGTAAGACACCCTAGAAACCTTTCTAATTGCTTCCTATCTTCAATTTTTTCAGAAAAATTTTCTATTTTTTGTAGAATATATTTTTGTAGAATAATCTGTCCAACTTTTATTTCTATACCTAAGAACTCGATTTCTTGTTCAGCATAAATGCACTTATTTTTTCCAAGTATAATACCGTGATCAATGCATCTTTGGGTGACAGCTAGAACATCATTTTTATGTTGCTCTATGGTTTTAGAAAAGATAAGGATATCATTAATGTAAACTAGACAACAATGATTAAGGTCTTTGAAAATGTTATCCATTCTTCTCTGGAATATTTGAGGTGTATTTTTAAGACCAAATGACATTATTATCCATTCAAAATGTCCTTGTGGGGCACTAAATGCAGTTAAAGGAATACTTTCCTCTTCCATTTTTGTCTGCCAACAACCACTCTTGCAATCCATTTTTGAGAACCAAGAGGCTCCTTGAATTCTGTTAAAAAGGACTGTTTTGTTAGGAATATAATAACCATCAAAGACAGTGTTATTATTAAGCTTTTTGTAATTGATTACCATTCTGGCTTTTCCTCTTTTTTTCTCAGCATGATTTCTTACCATGAAAGCGGGACTGGTGTGAGGACTCTCACTATTTCTAATTAATTCTTTATCCAGAAGTTCTTTAATTTATTTATTAAACTCTTGAATGTCCTGGTGGGTATACACAATTTGTTTAACTTGGATGATAGTGTTGGGATTTAATAAAGTGATTTTAGCAAATATTTTGTCTTTATCCCAAAATTTTAGAGGATTGTCAGAATAGAGTTCTTTGCATAATTTTTCTTATTGTTCAATTGTCTGCTCTTTAACAGATAACTCAAGTAATGAGATTGTTAGTGCTATTTCACATTGTGCAGGCATTACCTTCTCACCACACTGGCTGCGTGTAAATTCAATTTTGTGATGGGTGTAAGTCTTACTTAATTTTTCAATAGGAACTGAGTGACCATTAATCGTAAATATTATTTGGTTTATTGTCTGGGTGCATGGAGAATATAATCTTTGAAAATTATTTCCAATAATCATATCATGAGAGGGTTGATCAGTAGTCCACAGAACTGGTATAATACATTGAACTCCTCCTAATTCTATGGTTAATCCTTCTATGGCTTCATTATGGCTCATAACACTACTATCAGCTATTCTTACTTGTAAAGGTTTTTTAGCTTTTTTCCACATAAATTCAGGAATAATGTTCTTTTTCCAAAGCATACAGAACAACCACTATCTATGTAGGCATACAGTCTGTATTTATTATATTCCTCTAAACATACCTTTATTGGGATATAGATGCTATTGGGGTTTATGTTGGTAGCTTTATAGAATATTTTCATGGTCATATTTTTGACTAATTCATCCTCATAAATTGGTTCACTAACAGTTCTAGTTTTGTATCCAATGATCTTTCTTTTCAGACTTGTTAATCGATCTAAATTGGGTCTTACAGTTTCAAAACTCATTCTACTCATTTCACTGGTCATGCTAATTGTATCATCTTCCTTATACTTTTCTTTAGCGGATGAAGATCCTTATCCCCAATCTGACTTTGTGCTCATACTTCTTAATAATTGGGGTTTAATGGTGATTTTTCCCTTCTCATCAATTTTTATTACATTTTTCTTATTAATTTTTGTAGGGTGGGCAAAGTTAAATATCCATGAACGATCGATTTTTATATCTTGAGGGTTAGACTTAATTCTTTGAATTTTCTGCATCGGGTTAGGACTTTTAAATTTTTCTGCCTCTATCATTGTTACCTTAGTCTTAGGGTCTATAGTATTATCTAACTTATAGATGATTTTCCAAAATATCTGTAACAGATATCCTCCTGTTTTCATGTCCATCCCGACTGTTTTGATCTTAAGGGATAAGAAATTTTTAGCAAATTCATCTTTTAGACTCACACAATATTCAGGTCGACAATTGAAACCTACTGACCCATTACATAAATTTGTTTTTATCCTTGTAATTATTTGATTATTAAATTTGATATGTCTGATATCACAGAGTAAAGCGTAAAGATCAATATCTTTACCATAATATTGTAATGGAGTGATTTGACCTTGAACACTTCCGATGTGGATATACCTATACTTTCTATCTTTGTTATGCTTAAGGATATTCTCCCAATTGATCAGATTAACTTCTCCAATGTCATACTCACAGCCTTTGATCTCAAGATCTCCTTCCATCATTTCACATACGTATTTGCTTTTTATTTGAAAAATAGATTTTTTATAGATCATGTCTTTTTGGATTATGGGAAGAACCCAATCTCCCTTAACTTGTTCATGATCATTATCTACCACAAATTCTTCTCCTTGAAGGTCACCAAGGCTTACCGAGCTACTTTCCATCATATGGCTAGTTTTTTCATAATCACTTTCTTCATATTCATTGTCCTCTATAATTTCAACAATTCCTTTGTTGTTGCCTAGGGCTAGTTCTAAAACTTCATCTTCACTAAGCTCAATATAATCTAGGCTTCCTAAAGTTTCAATAAGTTTGTTATTCTTCCTATTTTTGCATTCGTTAGCATAATGCCCTATTTTTTCACATGCCCAACACTTGCAGTTGTTTTTTCCTACTAGGCAATAAGCAGCTTTCCTAAAAAATCTACGTTTTTTTAGGACTCGATTTGTTATAATATTTTCTTCTATATTTTTTCCCTCTCTGCTTGTTAAAGCTCTTTTTCTTATAAAATTTTCTTTTTCTTCTTTTCTCAGATTCTTTTCCCCATTGGTGTGGTGAATCCCAACAAGTCAAGAACTGCTTCTTAATCTTCTTTTGCTTTTGAAGATCAAGACATTGTTCATTGATCCATTTTCGCAAATAGAAAATTCTCGCTCCAAGGGTATCTACAACATCTGTTCGTTCAAACCATGCCATGTATTTTTCATTAATTATAGAATTTATAAGATATGGCAATTTGTCATAGAACATGCCAAAATTTGTTTCATTATACCCAATTTTATAATAACATTGACTGAATTCTTCGATATAATTTTCTAAGTATCTCATATCCCATAATTTTATGTTATTAATTTTTCTTTTCCACTCGTGTTTTTTCTTTAGAATTAATTTTAGCTCCGATGAATTCGGTCTTAATTTCTTTACACAGACTTCTGAACATAGCAGCTGGTATTTCCATTGCTCTTAAAGTATTTTTACCATCTTCACTTAAAGAATCATACCAGTCAGCTACAGTGCTCGAGAAACTATGCTCGATATAATTTAAAAAGTTTGCCGCAGTCCATGTAGTATTTAAATTTAAGACACTGTTCATTCCCCTTTTCCAGTGCTCAAATATTTCTTCTCTATTACGAGCTCCATCGATGTTTAAGATATAACCAATTTGACTAATTGGGGTAAGGCCAATCTCTTCACAGGTCGTAGTTTTTCTTGGGACAAACCCGAAGGAAAAATTGTTTGTTCATCCTGCAGGAACATACTTAGGTCTCAAGAAATGAGTGTTTCTTCTAGAAGATTCACCAAATTCTTCAGGTTCAGGAACAACATTATTGAGAAGATTAGTCTCTATTTCATGTAAGTCAATTTCTTCTCCTATTTCGTTAATCTCATTTTCCGCAACCAGTTTACCATATTTTTTATCTAATTTTCGTTTAATTTCTTCTAATGGTAACGCATTAAGATCATTGAGTTTAATAAGATTCATTTGCTGATATATTTCTTCTTCTAGTTGGATATTATTAGTCTCTTGATTATCATCAGACAAGACATCATATTTATCACTAATAGCGCTCATGATTTTGTTTAGTTCTTCGGGATTTTATTCTTTATCAAATATTTTTTGTAGCTCTTCAAGGCTATATTTTTCATACTCCATCTTCCTTTTCTTTCTTTTCAGTAGATTTTTCACCAGATTATTCTCTCACTTCTTTTTGAATTTTTATCTCTTACAAAGGAAATGGAATTTTGTGTTTTGGGTTTTGAAAAGGATATTTACGCTGAAAAGGAGTGCTAATTTTAGGAGTAGCTTTTTCGCTATATCTAATTTCGTTAATAAGAGAAAGATGATCAACTGTTAACTAATTCTTAAGATCTTTTAGTTCAATCTCAATTTTAGCTAATTCCGCTTTTAGTTCTAAAACTATATCAGTAATATAGTTTAATTGGGGTGCTACTGAGATATTACCTTCCAGTGAGTGAATAATATGTGAATAATTTGGATCAGGACAAGCAGGTGATGCTTCTAGCATTAAATATAGTTAGTCACACTTAATCACGATTAATTGGCTTAATTAATCATTAGTTAGCTTAATAATCTTAATTATTTTTGTACACGTGGCTCTGATATCAGATGAAAGAGAATGTTGAGATCTATTAGTGAGCAAAAACCCACAAACACAATTTCAGAATTTTCGAAAGTAAGTTTTTAAATATTGGAGTTAAATTGTAAATTTTTAAAAGTTTAGGGGTCTTTTTGCAATTTAAAAGGGTCTGTAAATTATTATACCCAAACTTTGGGGTGTCAAAAATTATTATACCCAAACTTGAATGGGTCCGTAAATGCGTTTTCAAACTGATCGGGTCCAGAAATGATTACACTAAAGTACAATAGTTCGAGATGCAATTCTTCTTTTCATTTGTAGGTTAATTTGTTTTTCTTGTTTAATTGGTGTTTATTTACCAAATTTGGAATTGGTGTTTATTTACCAATTTTAATTCCAAATTTGTTTAATTTGTAGGTTGAATTTGTTATTTAATACTTCAATTTATAGGTTAATTTGCTTTTCTTGTTTAATTTGTGAGCCTATTTGCCAATTCTAATTCCACATTTGTTTAATTCTTCAATTTGTAGGTTGGTTTGCTTTTTTGGTTTAATTGTTAGTTTATTTGTCAATTTCAGTATCAAATTTGTTTAATTTGTAAGTTTAATTTCAATTCTAGATCAGAATAAATGATATTTTCAACCCCTCCCTAAACTTCTTGACTTCGTCGCTGGAAGAAGAAGGAGGTAAACGAGAGTGAATTTCCTGAGAAGTGGAGCAACTACCTCCCCCTTCTTTTTAAATCTACTTTTTGGAAAAGTTATATGATGGAGAGGTTTAGAAGAGTTTACGCATCCCTTCATTTGAAAAGTAAGATACTCAACGCAGATGTCAAGTTGTTAACGGTTCATTAAAACTTGTCAAATTTGCGTTGCACATTTTTTTTTAATAAATGATAAATTTATTAATTGAAAGTCATATGTCATCTATGATAGATCCCAAATCCAAACAAGTACATCACTAGAATAACAAAACAAATCCCTTGCACAAGAAACGAATTGTTATGCTTTTGAACGCTCCTCTTCCACTTAATTAATCGCTGTTTATAATACATCCTTCAACAAGGAAATCACTCAAACCTGTTCAGCTTGGTTGTTGAGAAATTGTACCTCCTAATATACTCGAAACTTGAAGAATTGATATCCATTGAAGATCTATATTGCAAACCAATCAATAATCCAACTTAAAATAATCATAATAGTTTAAAACTAAACAGATGGATTTACTTTCAGAGAAAGAAAGTATCACCCAATGAAAAAGGGTACAGAAAGACGACTGAGAATAGAGATAGATAGCTTATCTAACATAAAATAATTAGAAAAATGTAAATAAAGTAGAGATCCTTTATCAATGGTAGGCCCTAAAAACTGGATTGATGAGAAGGGGGTTTCTAGAGAGAAAAAGAGGAGGAAGAGGGGCAGCTAGGAATTTTTTACCACCAACAGTTCGTTAGACATATCTATTTGTTTTCATAATACATATTTCTTCAGATAACGACGAATTTTCACTAGGCTAATCTCAAAATTCGTGTGCCAAAAATGTATTTCTTATTATATTACACAGACGTTCTTATCGCTAAATCAATATCAAAATATATTTTCTCGTATTATACAATTTCATCTTATTTGATTAGTTAATAGAGTCAAACCCTACCCCCCCCAAAAAAAAGTTCATATAGATATTCAATTATACATTGTATGAGTAATATTTACTTAATATAAAAGTAGCACCCATTAGATAAAATATAGCCTATCTACCCACTACAGAACTAAATTAAAATTTAGAGACAAGGAGATGAAGATATTCTCCAAGACAATTTCATACGAGCTCCCAGAGTACATGTTCTCATTGTCTATGTGTATATATTTTTCATGCGTGTATTTATTATATATTAATTTTTTAATATATATTTACTGATGTGACTCTTGAAAGTATCTACTTTCAGAAATATAATATACATATTATCCATCTAGATTTTGATTTCCAATTTTCACTAGTCCTCTCATATACAACACAAATTTAGGTGCATGAGATAATTTCATATTAGAATATAAATGGCAAGAGTTTATGGAGTAACTACTAATTTACTAACAGTGACTGAGTGATGTTTAAGTTCAATATGGCAAATAATGTGCTTACGAGTGGCTTCCATTAAAGCTGTCCATAATGAATAACTTACTAGCTGGCACCCCATGGTGATTTAAAGTCCGCAAAGAGCCAAAAATATCCGTCTCACAAAATTGAATTAGACGAAATGGTCTTTATTTTCATAATTGTTTAATACATAATAACATCAATATATATTAAATAAAATACAAATTTAAGAAGTATTTTAATTTTTTTTTTCTTTTTAAGTCTCCGAGCTTCTACTATCATAATCAAACTACTATTACAGGCCTGATCTTTCCGTTGGAAAACACGGGTTAAGAAATAGGTGAAATTGATTGAGATTCATTGAGGTTAGTATTTTTTTTGTTGAAATGGGTTGAAGTTGGTTGAAGTTGGAAGAAGTTGGTGTATTTTTTTATATGATGGGTTGAATGCTTAACAGAAGCTCCACGTACGCTTTTGAACAGAATGCCCGCTATTCGTTCATCTTGGGTTTTTTTTTTGGTTGAAATGGGTTGAAGTTGGTTGAAGTTAGAATTCTTTTGTTGAAGTTGGTTGAAATTGGTTGAAGTGGGTTAAAGTTAATAAATTGAAATTTACCAACGAAAAGAACAAGTGCTACTAGTTATAAAGCAATTGATTTTTTTAAAAAAATTTATTTACGAGACTTAAACTTGAAACCTTATCTAAGAGAAGTAAATGTTAAATTACCTATTTGAATTAATCTGAATTGATAAGTAGATTATATTTATTAAAGAGCTATAAAAATTGAATTTGCCTGCTATTTCCATCACAAAAGGAGTGGGGTCATTTTGTACGTGAGTGATGACGTACTTTAAAGATAAGCATAAATCTATCATGCCTAACGTTGTCTATTTTCCTTTCTCGGAAGCATGCCTCTTGACTTTTGGAGCAAGGCAGGGTGCTATTCACACATCTAGCTCCTCAAAGTATAACGTAACGTACTTGATGTGATTATGACATGCATGCATAATTAAACATGTTCATAGTCATTAACTACTTTAAGGAAGCTAGCTGGGTGCCACGCACGTACAATGTACTTAATTAGGTTTATCAAAGCCATGACCATAAAGACAGGTCATGCAACTCAAATAGCCATATTCCAATTTGCTAGTAGTAGTCTTCCTCATCCTGTTTATTCCTGTTGGTTGCGCTCTAATTTATTCCATTTCTTTGAGTCTGACTACTATTTTTGTCATTATTAGTTGTACATATACTTAGAGCTGGCAAAAGTTGTTTGACCCGAATATCCGAATTTATCCGACTCAAAAAAATCAAGTACAGTTATAAATTTTTGTCCGAATTTGAATCTGGACACAATATTTTTTATATTTTTATTGTCCGAACTCGATTTGGACCCAAACATAACTTTGTTCGAATTATCTGACCTTGAAAAAACCGGGCATTGCAAATCAATTTTTTGTCCTAATTTTGATATTGTCCGATTTGTCTGACCTTAATTCTACACGAATCTGAATTTTTGCCAGCACTACATATACTTATCATTATTATCATTGTCGTTATAGATTAGAGGTATGTTAACTTAAAAGGGAATTATATACACATAAGGGGGAAAAAAAGTTGTGATATGCAATATTTCTAAATTTTTATGTAAGTTTAAAAAGTATTTTGAGATTTCAAGAGATGAAATAGGAAACTTGTACTTCTTTTTTTGACTGCCTATTTTTTGGGGTTGGGGGGGGGGGGGGAGGGGCAGAGAGTAATAAAGCCATCTCATTAGGTGCCTCAGATTTAGGGTAATTTAGTGGGACTTAGATGGAGGGAGACTGTAAGATAAGCTAGGCTTAAGGCCTTTTGTTCACTCCTCAAACTCCAAACTTGAAAAAATTGAAGCCCATTGAATTGGAATTTGCACTTGGGGAGTGTAGGCTGTGGGGTAAACTAGATGGGGAAGGAGGTCAAGTGAGGATGAGGGATGAGATTATGAGAACGAGCCTACTAGCATCCATGCTTGTAAGATCGAGTGTAATGTGTACTCCTAAGATTGAGCATAATATATGCAGCAAAACTTCTTTTTTGGGTCTTTCGGTCTTTGTTTTATCAGAGTCGAGTTATTGTTGGTCCATAGATGAGTAGAACACTCCTATCACAGTTTTTCTCCATTTACAAGACTCGAACCCGAAACTTTGCTTAAGAAGAACAAATGCAAAATTACTTGAATCAATATATGTTGGTTGCAAAAGTTATTTCTTTGAATGTTAATGGAAGTGTTGGATTATGCCTATGCGGAATATTTTAGAAGATATCATCTTATCTATGGGAAGATTTTATCTTACTATAAAATATTTTTATTTCTTAAATTCTAGTAGGAAACTTAATAATTCCTAGAATTGTAGTTGGCGAGAGTAGATGTGTTGCGGTAGACATTGAGGGAGCAACTTTAATTTGAAGGTCAAAACTTCTCCTATAAACACATTGAAGGCTGGTCAGGGGCATCCCAAATCTCTGAAGTGAGAGTGTATATATGTGTATGTGTGGAGGGGGTCTCTTGATCTAATGCGAGGTCCTGGGTGATGGTGTGAGACTGAGTGTTTGTAGGGGGCATCTCGGCATCCCCAAAACCTAGGTAGGTGGAAAGTTGGATTCATAAGAATATAGGGGTAACTGAAACACTAGTTAGATGATAGTACGAGGTATAGTCTTGTGCATGTAGTCAATAGTGACATATCTTTTCTTATATCATGGATGAGCAAATTGTTGGGTCATGCCTTTCCCTCCAATCCGTTGAGGGGAAATTGATTGTTGTTTTGGTCATTCGATACTTCTAGTCCCAACACATGGTATCGAAGCTAATTAGTTTGAGATGATAACTCCATCTTTAGAAAGATTTCATTTTTGTATGTCCTGAATGCTATTTTGTCAAAATTCAATAGCTAATTTTTGTAGCAAATGATAAACTTTTTACAACTTTTAACATAGGTCTTTTTACTATGGGATACCTATTCATTAAGTTTAGGTTAGTAGCAAATTGTGTCAAAAGTTTTTAATTATAGCAAGTTATACCTTTAAAATTTTATCTTCTGGCATATCGTAATCTCTCCTTTTTTTTTCTTTTACATGGTATTCGTTAAGAATTATAGACTTTAAATATGTAAATGAAAATAATTTTTAAACCATAAATTATAGACTTTTCCGTAATTATATCCTCATAAAAAAATCCCTGACTCTATAATTATGTCATTAGAGTAAATTTTAATTGATTGCAAAAATTAACAATGAAAATTTTATAACAGTTGGAAAATGAAACAAAAAGTTTTCTTGGTTTGGCTAGCTTAGCTAGTTGAGCAATTATACTATGAAGGCTTTTTTTCCACACCACCAATTACAGTGAAATTTGAAAGTTCCATGCGTTCATTTTCCCAAAATTCATGAAATATTGTGTCCTTCTTTCAGAATTTCAATTGATAACAACATCAATGCAAATTAAAAAAAAAAATACCATTTAAATGTCAAGACTCAAAACTAATCGTGCTTGCCACAAAATCAAAATGTTAGGTATGATTTGACAAAATTGAAAATTATATTAAAATTTGTTGCTAGACTTAAGGTGCCGCGAAATCCAACACAAAATGTATCCGTTAGAACTTAAAAAGTAAAACTTGGCTAAAACAACTAAAAATTCTCCCTGCAAAGAACCAACCCCTTGACTTCTAATGCTTCTCTGCGTTTTTTTAAAAAATGTAAGTATACCATTAATTAGGCAGTCTTTCTCTCAAGGGTTCCGCCTATGTTATCATCAGTAAGAATGCATGGAAACTTCTGCACATGAGGGCATGTAAAAGCAATTGTAGATTGTATGATGCATTCTAATTTGGCAATCCAATCAACCACATTATTATCCTCCCTAAAAACATGAGTAACAAAAGAACAAGAAAACAATGAAAGTATAGCTCGTATATCTTAAACTAACGCTTGGATCCTCCACATAGTGTGAATAATATCTTGAATATTGCCTGAATAACTAACTGGTTGTCACCTTCAACTTGGATATAAGTGCAACCAGTCTCTAAGGCTGCTTTAATACTATCTCACATAGCAGCAGCTTCAAAGAAAAGTATAGGAACTTCGTACATAAATCTAGTACCTGTTCAGATGAAGCCTCCTTGCCAGTCGCGTAGGATATAATCTTTGCCTGAATTATTAGATAATGAACACCTTTTCTTTTAAAAAAAAATTTAAGATGAAGAAGACCTAAGTTGTCTTTGTGTGACGACATGAGTCAAAGCCCTGCTGATAAGGCCAAACCGATCAGTGTCTCGTCTCCTATCTCTCTACGCGGTGAGGATTGAGGAATGAGTAAGCCTTCAGAAAAATCACCCTTTTTTGTATATTTATTTAAAAAATTTTTGTTAAAGAAGATGATTTCTGAAAATAAATCTTGCATAAGAGACATATAATCTTGAATGACTTTCAATATTTTTGAGAATGACCAAGCATAATTTTGAATAAATTACGAGCCACTCGTAAATTAAAAAATTACTCCAAAATAAGTTATTAGTTATTTAATTTCTTTAAAAATTACATATCAAAGAGCCTACCGTTGCATAATATTTTTGTGAAATGATCTTAGCTAATAATTTGCAGTTGTTTAATTAAAGTATGCTTATTTTTTTGTGATTTATAATCGAACATTAACCCCACGCACCGTCATATTTCGAAAAATTAAGTTAGACGAGGTCTTTCAGATCAGTCATCACGCACAACGCGGAATCCAACCCTAACTGCCATATCTTCCCATTTCTTTCCTAGCCCTCATCTAAAAGTAGTTTATGACAGGATATGTCAATTTCTTGTGAGCTAAAAGTAGCTTAAGCGGTCATGCATGCAACCAGTGGCGGTGCCAACACCACTGACACCCCTTCTACCCCCCCCCCCCCCCAAAAAAAATAATTTGCTTTCAGGAATTTTTTTAAAGAAATACATATACATATAAATACAATGTCTAAGAGTGGAATGCAGGAAGCCCCCTTTGGCGTAATGGTTCGTGCATGGAAACAGACGTCGTCTCTATCTTGGGGTTGCGTGTTTGAATTTTTCCAGTGTTCAAACTTCAAAGGTTTTTTTTAACCCCTTTTAAGACAGGTGTGCCTCAGCGAGTCAGCTGGGTTTTTCTTTTCGAGAACAGTGTGGGTATTAATTTGCAAACAAGTAATGTCATAACATTGTAGTGGTTTAAATTTACTTAAGTTTAATTTTTTAAATAATTTCTTAGAACTAACAATAGCAAACTTTGTTATATCGAAGCCTGCATTTGTACTCCTATTATACGAACTTGCATAATTACTTAGTGTATTATATATAATATTGATAAACTTAAAAACATTGTTTTCTATTAGAAACCAGCCTATTTAATTTTCATAACTAGTACCCAAAACTAACAATAGTCATAAATTTTAAAAATATTTCCTCTAGAAACAGATGCAATGTCCCAATTTAACCTTTGTAATAATTTGGTCTCAAAATTCAATCTCTAGATGAAAGGCATAATATTATTTTCATCTTACTATAAGAATATAATTTTTGGTTCAATATCTATTATATTAGAGATTATAGATTTAATGTGTATATCTATAACATTAGAACTAGTGTTATTAATTTGGTACCATCGTGGGTATGTGAGTGTGTGTATTATTTGAGTGAAAAATTGGAGGAATTGTACTGAATGAATTTGCATGTAATAAATTGTTATTGAATGAATGTAAGGGATAATATGAGGCTGTACTGTAATGACGAACTAATGTGAATATCAAGTTATAGTATGGATGCACAATTATAGTGTTTAATTATGATAAAAATATTATCGTATTACTTATTGTTGTTGAAAATTTGAATCTAACTAGTCTTTTTTTTTTTTAATTATTTAGTTGCTAGTATTGAAATTAATATCTAATAATAATTAAAAAAAATTATTATGTGCACATTATTTCAACACCCCTTCCTTAAAATTCTGGCTTTGCCACTGTATGTAACCGTCCTCTTGACGAGACCATTTTGATTTCTAAACTAATGAATCTTCGGGTTTGGTTATGCTCGATTCCAAGATAAATAGACTGTTTGAATTGAGACAGAGAAAGAGAAAGCAAGGAAAATCGAGAAGTTAGGGGAAGGAAAAGGAATGAAGGTGATTTATACTCACTTTGTTTGAATATATTATGGGAAAAGGGGGAAAGAATTATTGATTTAATTGTTCCAAAGAAGAAAAATTATAGTTAAATAACCTTCGTTTCTCTCCCTCTCTTTCTCTCCTCAATTCAAGAATACTGTAAGTTTAAATCAAGTATTGAGAAAATTGCTTACTATTCCTTTTTGAAAAAGAACCTCAACTTTTTTAGATCTTTCATTTTCTACGTCTAATCATCTGTAATTTTCCATGTCCATATAATAGACGTGTTCGATTAAGTTACTTGAATAATGTAAATGAATGGAAACGGAACACTGAAATTTAAAGATGACTATAGGAAACTATCTATTTTTTGTTTTTTTGGGGGGGAGGCTCACGGCCTCTATCGTGTGCTTTTAAAATGCACGCATGTCTTGATTTAAAAAAACAAACAAGTGCATCTATGTGTACCTTTTTTACATGGCTCCAAGAAAATTACACGAAGGCTACGAAGCCGTTGCAAGTGTTGGACCCTGCTGCAAAATCCAGACCATGTTACAAGTTATAAGCAATAATTATTATTATTTTTTTTAATGTAGGGGGCTTATATCTGAATTTCATAGATTCTATCAAAGCGGAACTTAAGAAGTTATTTTTTGGGGCGAGGGGGCGGTGTTTGCCTGAAGGCCTTTAAGAGAATGTTTCGAAAGCCCAATACCTTTAGGGCCCATGAGTGGGTGACAAATTACTAGGGATGTGGGCCGGGCCAATTGATCTCTGACTGCTCTCAACCAATTGGAAATCAGACCCAACTTTAGTAGCTCGTATTTTCAACAATTTCTTGGGACACATGTCAAATTTCTTCCAGAAAAGAATACGGAAAAATTATTTTCATTTCCATGCATCTAGTAGTACTTTCAGGATAGCAATTTTAAAACGGACCATCATGGATGTTATCCTTTATTTAATGTTATATCGTATAGGTTTTTTCCTGCTAAAAAGACATTATTCTGATTACTTGAAAGAAAATTGCATATAAAAATCTATGTAAAATCGACAGATACAACCAAAAACCTTATACACACAATATAAATATGTAATACTATTGATTTCACGTAATGTCTTTATGGGAGTCTTATACATGTTAGAGAATTTAATTAAACTATTTTACTTTAAGGTAACTTTTTAATTTCAGAAATGACCAATAATTTACTTGAAAGTGACTTTAATAGGAGTTATCTCTAAATGAATAATTAGTTGTTACAATTGTAACAAGTCATTCTTAATTTATTCGTCTTGTGATATCCATTAAGTGAGATCAAACTTAAAATAGAAGGTCTTGTGCTTGCTCCAAATGTGCACCGTTTTTATCATGTCTCACTAGCTTTTACTCTTCCAGGATAATGGATTGGCAAAATTGTGAAACCCTCTAGTCGCTTAGTTCCTACACGGTGATCCCAAAGTAATATACTCTTTATACTCCCAGGTTGTCAACTAACAACAACAATAACAACCTCTCATTATGAGTCCCGCTTATACAGGGTTTAGGGAGATCTAGATATAAGCAGTCTTAGTGTATTACCTTTGCGGGTATCGGTCACTACTCACAGAGAAGCCGATACTTCACCTTCTATAAAAAAGAAAAACCATGTCGCTTGGCCAGCATTATGTGCAATCGGAATTCTTCCCCTGTTCCCTCTATCTCTCTTTGTTCCCCGTTCTTTATGCATGCGTGTTCTATGTTTTTCTCACTTTACCTTTCTGCACGTTTCTCACTAATTTTTTTCGCGATTAGTGCATCTTTTGGTGTATGTTTATTTAGAATTTTGCAATAGCAAAGGCAAAAGTTGATTTGTACAATTTCTTAATTTTCTCTTTCTCTCTCTTTATTATCTTCACTAATATATAATTTCTCACTAATTTTGTTCATTGATCTACAGTTTTCATTAATTTGTTTTAATTAGTTAAAGAAGAGCGTTGCTTGCAGTGCAAAAAAGAAATTCTCCTTCCAAAAACGTCAAGTACAATTGCTTAACCCTAAAAAAATGAGTCATTATTTTGCACGCTGTTGTTTTTAAGGTTATTGAACAATTTGATTAGTACATTAGACTTGTCTTTTTCTTTTTATTTTTTTGGGTGCACACACTAGATTTATCTTCGTTGTACATCAGTTTTTTTCTCAATGTAAATTGTGAATTAATTGTATTTCATTCTTAGTGTACAATATTAAAAGTATGTTTAATATATATACATTAGATTTTTCTTTGTTGTACATCAATTTTATTTAGTGTACATTTTTCAATGAAGGAAATTGGGTGTTTGATATTGTTGTATTTCTTTTTTAGGGTACATTAGAAGTATGTCTAGTGTACATTAGACTATTGTACACTAATGTTTGACTATTCTTTACTAAAAAGCGTGCTATCGTTATTATTCTTTATACACATGCTTTTTTCTTTTTTTTTTCCTCTAATAGACCATTTAGACTATTTTAGAGAGGCTTAGTTTGGATACAATCAGTACCCAATCTGGTATAATCATTCCAACTTTTCTCCTTTCTTTTTATCTTCTTTCTTTTTCTTTTTGTTTAGTTGTAGATATTATGTTGTGTTTAGTTGTGGATATTAGGTTGTGTTTTTGTTGGTGATCAATATTGAGGTGAAACTTGGAATATTGTTGAGCCAACTAATGGCTATGATCACCTTATCACTTTGTTTTCTTTTTTGTGTGTTTTGTTTTGTATGTCTTATGTGTGTGATTTTGTTTTTCTTTGTTTTTGCGTGTTTTTGTAGTGGTAGTGACTCCTCGACTCTCAATGAGGATATTGTGAGATTTAGGTGTGGGGGCGGGAAGTCATATACCCTTTTATGTATATTTTTGTAAAAATTTTTCACTTTTGTATAGTTTTTCTTTTTGATTTTGGAGAAGTTCCGTACTATTCTGATCGCTTTAAATCTTCTATACCTTGACTATTAGCTTGTATATAAGCACGATGTGCATGATAGATCTTAGTCCTAAGTGCGTCATTCTAGGCCACTAATTCTAACCTCAGTTGTTCATTATCGATGTGTAATCCAATCCTTATTTATACCATCATCATTATCTTAGGATCTTAGTCTTTCATGATTGACTCTCCCACTTGTCTTGTACACGGTTACTTTAGTCTTTATTTGTTTTTCAAAACAAAAAAAAAAAAGAGGAAAAACATAGAGAAAGAAAAAAATAAAATTTGAAATGACAAATATCCCTTTGAGGCATGCGCTACTGGGCATTACCCTTTAAGGTAATACTGCTACTGGATATTACCCTTTGAGGCAATACTGCTATAGGGAATGCTTGCTTTCTGTGTTAATAAGTCAATGACGTAGTTTGTGTCAGTCAAGTGAGATTGAGTTTGATTCTGATAAGCCTAAGTTATAGGATGATGATACATCGGCACACTAAGCACTAGAATAGATTCCAAATTTTGATGTACAGTTGGGTGAAAAGTTGGTGTTTTGATGTCATCGATGGGGATAGAGAGTCTTGATGTGTATATTGTGGTTATATGCAGGTTAATAATGTCTTTGTTGCATTGGTGCTTTGGTTAGTTAGAATATGTATAAAGTTCTCCTTTGTATATATTTGCGCTTTGTTTGTACATCCAAACTGTTTTTCAAGTTTCTGTTTTCTTTTCCTTTTTATTTTTCTTTTTCAAGATTTTATAGGTAAATCTTCTACAAACCCTCACGAGATCTCACTCATCCACTTGGGGGAACCAAGGGGTTTAAAGGGTTTGTTGCATACGCTAAATGCAATCGTGATTCTTACAAAAGTGAGTTGGGTTCTTCGGTTAGCCTTTTCCTTTGTTTTGCTAAGGACGAGCAAAAGATAGATGTAGAGGTACTTGTTAGGCGATAATTTATCGTATTTTACATACCTCTGTTACCTAATTTTAGCTCGTATAATAATATAATCTTTAAAATTTTTACTTGTTTTATTTGCTTTTGTAGGTAATAAACTTCAATCGAGCAAAAGTCGCGAAAAGGAGCAAAGACAGACAAGAAAAGTAAAAGACGGCAAGAAAGGACGACGAAGTGGCATTGCCACCGTGCCAGAAAATTGGCACAGTGGGACTGTGCCACCCCCCCTCCCCGCTCCTCGCTTGCCCGGTTTTTTATTTAAACCCCTTTGGGCGTTTTTGTTCGGGACCTCCCCGGGCTCTCCTTCTGCAACTTTTTGGGAGTTTTTAGTTTAGATTTTAGCCAATAAAAATCTCAATAGGAGCATTAGATTAAGATTTTAGATTGTATTTTGGATTCAAGCTTGTAGATTTCAAGATCATTTAATGAATCAAGCATAAGTTTCTCTTCTTCTCTCTCTCTTTATTTCATGTTTTTGTTCTTGTTTAGGTTTTGTGAGTTTGATTCTTGTGTTTAATTTGTTTAGTTAAATGCTTAGTTTTAATTGTTAATCCATGTTTATTTACATTGTTTAGATTAGATTAGTTTCATTCTCTTTCATCTCTTATTCATGCTTGCTTTCATATTTCCTAGTTTAGGTTTAGTTTGGGTTTTTGTGTTTGTGATATCTGGTTGTTAGTTTGTGTTGATTTAGATGATGATTAGCCTCTTGTTGGATGATTGATCTTATTTAGGCCTTTACCCACCTTGTTTACGCTAGAATTTAGAATTTTCTTTCATGCCCGCCAAGTGTTCAATAAAATGCTTGAAAGAGCTTTCATCCGTATTTTAGGGCATTCAACTTATGCCGAGAGGTGAGCTTGATTGTCTAGTATGGATAGAGAGAATAGCTAGGATTCAGACATGAAAATAGTCTCGATCGCTCGCTAGGTCATGGGTTGTCAATCTTGTAGTTTAATTAAGCTAATCCCATGAAAATAAGAGGTTATAACAATTAGACTAGCTCATAGCCTTTGAGATAGGGCTTGGGTGGTATTTAATGATGCAACTAATCATCTCTTAATACTAACATAACTTGGAAAGGTTAGGCTTTGACTTGATTAGTTGGTTTATCTCAGATTTAATCATAATCGAAGTCTTTATTTTTGTTTTAGTAGTTTAGTTCCATTTTTTATCTCTTCTGTTTTACCTAACTTGAACGCTTTAATTAGTTCTGGTATTTGGAAACCCAACTCCCTACGGACGATCCCCCGGGTACTCAACGATGCACCTTGCACTTGAGGTTTATATATATTAAAACTTTTCCCTAACAATTATGAATTGTTTGCCTTAAATATTCATCGTCTACACCGACAAAAGTATCAAATGATACCCTAATCTATCCGCGAGGACATACGAGACGCATAATTTAGAAATATGGTAAATTATAGATAAAAAATAATTTTACACAATTTAAAAGTTATATTATGCTTTCATTATTAAATCATACCATTTTTTTAAGTTTAAAAGCACGATAATATAATTTTTAAGTAAAAATAAGATACTTAAAAAGTATCTCGTAGCTATACATTTATCATTTTACTTATAATAAGTCATTATAGTCATTCATTGTCCTCTTGCTGGATAAGAGGAAAAATAGTACGATTCAACTCTATAATTCCACAAACTACTCCCACTAACGTAACCATGATTTGACAAAACCAATTTTAATATTTAACAACCAATCTCATTAAGCCAAATAAGTAGAATTGCTCCTGCATACTGATGGATAAGGAATCCACCAATTACAAGTCAACTCAAAAGGAAAAGATTGCCTTAAACTTATGGCTGGATCTTGGTACATAATTTCCCTGTCGGGTTGGTACACTTGGCCTTGAAGCTCTTGCTAGTTATTGAGAAAGTCAACAGTCTGTGGAAATGAAGTTTAGTTCGATCGCCATGGAAACGTACATCACCAGTCACCACCGGCTCTAGACCCTACTTTCAGGATATTCCTCAATTCTTCTTATCACTCCAGACCTTTCCTTTACTCAGCAAGGTTGAAATCTAACATCACATGACAAAGGCATTAATAAATAGAAGTAGGTGCAAATGTGCAATAATCAACGAAGTAGCAATGCTGGTATCCTAGCATTGGAGGCTTCGCATGTAATTATGATTATTGAAAACTCAAAGGCTATTGAATTACATCAGAGGGCAGATGTGGTGAATAGGGTGATGATCGAAGTCACAAAATAATTAAAATAAAATGCGGAAAAGTAAATGTGGACACGACACGAGTACTTTTTAACGAGTTTAGCTTAAACCACGTTTAGAGTCCATCTAGAGTTTCCTAACTCTAGGATTAACCAAATTTTACTTGGAGTGATTACACAACTCTAGAGTACATCTACTCTTAGTTTCAAGCCTCAAGCTGACATTTCAACAAGTGCTTGGTCTAACTATCCCACCCAATTACAACTTGAACAATACAACTCAATAAATTAAGTGAATAAGAGAATGATATTTGCATGTGTGGCTCTTAGTTCTTGTTCTTTGCTTATTTGTCTCCAAGTTTCAAAGGCTCCAATATCTATAGTCAGTAGAATATAATCGTTGGTGTCCTTCAAGGTAAGTAGCCGTTATTACCAAATAAGGAAAATAAATCATCTTCAGCAGATTTCAAACCCTTGAATAATATTTTAGGCCCTTGGAAATTCAGTAGTTTACTTGTCCAGCCTTGCGAAATTTCAAACTAATAGCTACTTTTCAATTTTAAAGTTGATTAGTAGGATCAAGAATTTTCAATTGTTTTCTAACAACACAAGTTCCAATCACACAATTTTAGCCAAATCAATCCATAATCTTTGAAATATTCGCATATAATCTTCCCAAGATAGCAAGTATTATTACAAGATAATATCACCTCAAATCATATCAAGAATATAACAAATTGAAATTTAATTCATAACTCATCACAAATCTCCAAAGTAATTTTAGCATGTCAATATCCACTTAAAATCATAACACGTTGGAACAATAGTACATTCTAAGGTAAATTCAATTATAATACAATAAATATATCAATGGAATAACTCATTTTTGTCTTTTATCAAAACATATTAATAAAACACATTGTAAGTTTAAGAGAAGTTAACAATTATGATTTCAATTTTTCCAACTTCACACGTTCATTTCAGTTTCTTTTTGTTGGGTACAACTTGGCCTCAAATTGTAGACCACGCAAGTGGTCAGTTTAATTTAAGTTCGAGTTGAATTAGTTTCAGGTTACATTTTGCGATGGATGTAATCAATTTAAGTATTTATTTTTTGTCGAGTTGTTAATATTGGCTCAAAAACTTGTCTTGTTCAAAAAAAAAAAAAAAAGAGACAAAAGGACTAGTAAGGTATATGTTAGTGTCGATTCAAATCATATTACTATGCTTCAACTATCGAATCATTATGGATTTAGGCTACTTACGGTGGGATTTAGGTATAATTAAGACACGTTTTGCTTGGTGTGCTTCCAAATTTCCAATCAGATGAACTTGCTCCATGCAATACACACAAGTTGACTAAGACTAAAATGTTGGAAAATTTTTTAAAAAATGAGAAAATATTTAATAAGATCTCATATGCATCCATTTTATTAAAAATAATATGATCATATAACTCAAATAGCATTATATAGAAAAAAAAATATACATTGAATATACACTAAACTTACATCAAATTCAAGTTATATTTCATAACTAAAGCTACAAAAATATAGACTTGTAGAAAAATAGAGTAGAATTTAGAAGCAGCTTAAAAAGCTAAGGTTGAAGCACTCTAAGCAGTTTCTTAAGAGCGAAAAAGGTTCATTATACTAATAGAACTTCTTCCAGTACAGTCCTCTACAAAGATTAGCGAAAAGAATTCCCTAAACTCCCCAAACCAACCACTTGCTCTACTCAAAATAAGAGCTTTATTTTGTGTAAATGATATGTTAAAATCACTATAGTCACCAATATTTGGCTAGAATCAACCCTTTATAGTGTGCTTGGATTGAGAGTGGGGGAACGGGAAGGGAAGCAAGGTGGTTTATACTTACCTTATTGGATGTTGATATAAGGGATGGAGGGTAAGGGGGAGAGCAATTAAAAATCTTTCCCCCCCCCCCCCCCGGGAAAAAAAAAATTTCCCCTCATTTTTAGGATGCATAAAAATGGGAATATAACGTGGTGAATGAGGGTGAAATATTTCCCTCTCCTCTTCCTTCTTTCCCCTCATTTAATTTTTTCCAGCATGAAAAATTAAAGTTAATCGATCTTCATATGCATCACACTAGTTACCTTTTTAGCAAGTAGAGATGAATGTCCTAGCCTGTTTCACACTATAGTTTCCAAACAAACATTATGTGAACGATTTCTTAGTTCTTAACCAAAAATCCGTCATTGTTTATACTGTCTATGTATAGAACAATAATTATAAATGAATACTCCATCCTATAAAAGTATGTTTACTATAAATATATACATTAGATAAGTATATTAAATATGGACAATAGTACTTGTGTTATTTAATTAGGAGGCATTTCACTATTAATTTAATAATGAAGATGTGTATATATTTGCTTTGTCTTTGGTGTAAATTAGGTTTGTATCTAGTGTACATATTTTCAATCAAAAGAAAATTAAGTCTTTGATTTGGTTGTATTTCATTTGTAGTGTTCATTAGAAGTATACTTGTGTACACTGGACTATTGTCCATGTTTTGTGTACATTAGATTTTTTTTTTTTTATGTTTAATTAGTATACATTTTTTTAATGAAGAAAATTTAATCTTTGATGTTTGTGTATTTCCTTTTTAGTGTACATTAGGAGTACGTGTCATGTACATTAGACTATTGACACTAATGTTTCGGTATTGTTCACTAAAAAGTGTGCTCTTGTTGTTCTTGTTCGTACTCATTCTCATGTTTTTTTTTTCCCCTCCTCGCTAGTAGACCATTGTACGTCATCCTAAAGACTATTCTTGTACACCATCCCGAAGGATGTTGTACGATACTTGGCATACTAGTGTACAATATGCATTACAACATCGCGCATCAATTTTTTTCTTTACTGCATACTATTTAGATTATATTTGTTAAAGAGTGCTATTGTTCGCCAAAACAATTCTTTGCTGATCAAGAACATTTGTCAACAAAAAAACTGCTCATTAATAGTGATATATTGATCACCCACAACTAACCTATTGTTTACCCAAAAAAAACCTTATATACTAGCAATGTTCAATATTTTTTAAATATGAAATAGTTGAATATGACTTAAAATTAAGAGTTAAAAATTGTTAAAAAATAATACAACAATTAAGCTCAATTAAAAAAAATGTACCATTGTTCACAAAAAATTTACCTTTCCTTTTCTAAGCATCATTGAAATCTAACATCACATGACAAAGGCATTAATAAAAATAGAAGTACGCGCAAATGTGCAATCAACGAAGTGGCAATGCTGGTATTCTAGTATTGGAGGCTTTGCATATTAATATGATTCTGATTTCAATTTTTCCAACTTCACACTTCCGTTTTCAATTTCTTTCTCTTAGGTACCAATTGGCCTCAAATTGTAGACCAGGCAAATGGTCGGTTTAGTTTAAGCTCGGGCTAAATTAATTTTGGGTTAGATTTTGCAAGGAATGTATGTAATAAATTTAAGTATTTGTTTTACTGAGGATGTCAATGTTGGCTCAGTAACTTTTTTTTAAATGATAAGCAGGCCCTAGTCCCCTGGCCCCTATCTCACGGATTCAGTGGGCCGTTAACGGACCAGGGGACAGGGGTATCAAAACCCAAGCAACAGCCGAGGCCCACAAGCCGCCACACAAATGTCACGCACAAGGCCGAGATTTGTGCCCCCCAGGATCAAACTCGGGAGGCAAGGGGTGGCAAGTGAGAGTGTTACCAACCGGGCAACACTTGCTTCGACATGTTGGCTCAATAACTTGTCTTGTAAAAAAAGGAGACAAAAAGTACTTGTGAGCTGCATGTTAGTTTAGATTCACTTCAACTGTTGAATCATATATGGATTCGGGTTACCTTGGTAGGGTTTTGGGTATAAGAAAACTTCTGCTTGGTATGCTTCCAATCAAATGAACTTGCTCAATGCAATAGGCAAAAGTCGACTAAAATGTTGGGAAATTGTAGTTAAAATGACAAAATATTTAATAATATTTCATGTGCATCTATCAATTTTATTAAAAATAATATGAGCCTACAACAACTCAAACAACATTATATAGAAGTAAAAATATAAATTGAATATGTGGTAAAGTTACATCAAATTCAAAGTACACTTCATGACTAAAACTACAAAAATAAGACAACTTGCAGAAAAATAAAGAGAGTAGAGTTTAGAAGAGGCTTAAAAGTTGAGGTTGAAGCACTCTAAGCACTTTCTCAACGAAGAAAAAGGCCCATTACACTAATAGAACTTCTTCCAGTACGACCCTCTCCAAAAATACAAGAATACATTGAATTCCTTACGATGTAGCGAAAGGAATTCCTTATGATGCAGCAAAAGGAATTCCCCAAACCAACCGCTTGCGCCTACTCAAAATAATAGTTTATGTATATGAAAATTACATGTTAAAAATCACCAAATGAAAATATGGTAAGAGGAACCAATGTTCCCTACTATAGTCACCAATACTCGGCTAAAATCAACCCTTGATAGTGTGCTTGGATTGAGAGAGGGGGAAGGAGAAGGGAAGCACGGTGATTTATGCTTATTTTATTGGATATATTGATATAAAGGATGGAAGGAAAGGGAGAGAACTACTAAAAATCTTTCCTTCCCCCCCCGAAAAAAACAATTTCCCCCCATTTTTGGGATGCATAAAAATGGGAATAATACGATGTACGAGGGTGAAATATTCCCCTCGTCTGTTCCTTCTTTCCGCTCATTTAATTTTTTCCAACAATAAAAAAAGTTTAATCTTCATATGCATCACAGTAGTTACCTTTTTTAATAAGTAGACATGAATGTCATTGCCTATTTCACATCATAATTTTCAAGCAAACATTATGTAAACGATTTTTTAGTTCTTAACTAAAAATCGATCGTTTATACTATCTATATACAGAACAACAATTATAGATGAACACTTCTTCATCCTATAAAAATTATCCCTCTTAGAATTAAAAGTCTAGATTCTATGAGACATAAATAAGACTCTTATTTCTATTAAAAAAAAAAAAGAGGTAATTTGGAAGCTGGGATGAAGGGAGTAAAATTTTATTAAAATTTAAGCCAAAGTGACCAAAGCAAATATTTTACAACACTATTTTTTAATGCTTTTATTAGTTGGTCTTTAGTCAGATTAATGCACATAACACGGAAATAGCTTACCTCACAGCGGTTGCTTGATAGGTGCCCGAAAATGGGGCCATATTCCACGTCATAGAAGCCGTAAGCTCATAGCAGCAAATACAGTACATTAAAAGCATTTTCACTGCTTCAACGTATAACACACAACACATTTGATACATAGTTCCTGCGATACATATTACAGCATTTATGGTACCTACTTCAGTCAACATACGTCAATATAATTACACGCTACCACGTATTCATATCATACAGGCACCACGGCTACCTACCATGGCTTCTGCATCTACAAGTACCCAACATTTTACTTATACAGACGACCTATATGAACTCTTCAACCCATAAACGCTACTAGATTAGTGATCACGTAAGAAACTTTCATGGTATACCGATAATAGGAAGGACAGGGCGGAAGAAGTCGCTTGGCGGAAGACCATAGTGCGGGGGAATTGGAACATCAAATGTTTTTGATGAACCGAGGCCTGAGTCACATTTTCCAGGGCATGATTTGGAGAAGGCCAGAGGAGTAACAAGAGTGTAGGTGTTTTTAGCTCCTTGGGCCGGGACAACCATAGAAACCATGTCTTTCTTGAGGGCATAGAGCTGGCTTCGACCACCAAAGAGCTTGGCCAGGCAGTTTTCTGAAGCAGGAGCCGCTGAGGTTGCGGCGTTTGATGGGAGTTCGGTCTCAAAAGCACCGGTTGCATCCGTTGTTGCCATAGACAGTTTCTTCACTTGGTCACACTTTACGAAAACCTTGATGCCTGCAAAAACAAAAGATGGGGTCATCCCTCATCATTTGGGAGCAACTTCATTCTTAGCAGTGGCAGACACATGTGTATCCCATCGGAGTCCCTTGGTACGAAAAAGTATCCAAGTTTCAGTATGAAATTCTTTAAAATTTATGGGAAGCCATAAAAGTTAATATATATCATCAACTATATAAAAGCTTACACATGAGACACTGTTGCACAAAATTTTTGAATCTGCCACCAGTTCTTATCAGTGACGGTATTTGACGAATTAGAGGTGCTAAAAACTTTACTATTTCTGTAATCGTACCAACAGCTAGCACCTGGATCAGGCAACAAATTGCGTACCTACGCGGCCTGCCAACATCATTTAGACAGAAGGGACCACCAAATAGAACATGCCTGTCTCATGTAATGAACATAGTAGAGTTGCTAGCCATGTGGATTTATATTTTCTTTTTATACAGAGCAGAGTGGCTCCATAATCATTAGAGCAATGGTATTACATATAATCACCGCACAACTTTTGAATCATAGAAACTTTTAAGACTTTAGTAAGGACGTGGCTATTTAACAGAGGTTCCAACTTTCAAGCTCTGCATATTTCTCCTTTCCAGTACAAATTTTTAAGAACTTAATTCAGCTATGATTATTCCCCTAGAAGTTGGGTAAGCAGAGTAAAAAGAGTTTACCATATGATATATACACGAGAAACCAAAAGCATGGCCAGTAACTCAGACAGTTCCACACAAATGATTCACTTTACTAATAAGTTATAACAGAACATGGAATTTTGTAAACTTAGAATCAGCAGACATGAAATTGTATAGCATTATACTGCACCAAAGGGACTATGATGCGAACCAGATAAATCATAGTGAGGATCGCAATCCGTGCACAACACCGAGCCTTTGACCACTGCGCCTGACGTGAGGACTATCCTTGAGAAAGCCAGAGCAATGGCAAGAACAGTATAGAGCTGCACAAGTGCCATGAAAACAGCCAAATTAGAAGGATGTTAGACAAAGGTAAAAACAGATGTTTGTTGCAGCGAAACTGTCGGCATAACACAAGTATTAATAGACGAGCTGAGTCCATAAGGTGAGATAACATTCAATGAAGAGGGACCAAGGTATGAGCAAGGTGGTTGGGAAACAGTACAGCATTAAAGATGGCCTCTTGGAGCGTATGAAAGTCGCACAACACTTTTTGGCAAGTCTAACGCGCTCATCGTGAAGAGATATCAAATGAAGCTAATTCCCAAAAGAAGCAGTCTTAATGACAACGAAATTCTCAAATAAGACGATTTTAATTGGCCGCAAGCTTCTTTCCTTTGTAAGCCACTTGTGTGACACCACCATGTTTTTCTTATATATGCCTCAATAAGATGATCTCAATGAAGATTAAATCATATGAAAGAACATGCTGCCACAAATTTGAGTATCAAAAGTCAGGCTAATCATCTACTAGAACAACACCACCACCACTTCTCAGTGTGAATCTTGCTTTCGCGAGTTTAGGGAGACTTAGATGTAAATAGCCTTATCTCTAAAGACATCTCTGTTCATAAATAGGTTGATTCCAAGAGACCCACAAAAAAAAAAAAAGAATTTGTGAAAATAATTTAAGGATGAAATTAAAGACAAGCAGCAGAAATGAACTAAAAAAATACTAATAAAACAGGTGGCAGTGATTATTTAAAATATAAGTACAATATAATAGAGAAAAGTACTATAACTTAATAAATAGAGATAAGCTAACATTTACTCTTTCTTGATGAAGGTACCACCTTTTACTCTGCTGGTAGTGCAACCTTAAATACTTCAAAATAATATATCAGGAGTGGAGCACTCAAGTCACGCTATTGTAGGGACACTGTAACATTTACTTTGAGGCTGAGAAAAGTACACCAAAGCACGGCTGAGGATATTAAATAATGTCGGAGGGTGGTGGGTGAAGATCATGCTCTTGTGCAGAGGACAATAACATGAAAAAGGCAACATATAGGGCACAGGTCGAGGACTACCACAAAACACAGATCCTTATCCCAGAAACTACTGCTCATACAGCTTGCCAGCTGTAGAATCCCCTCTAACACAATTGCCTTCCTTGTCATGCAACAGCGTAAAGAGATTTGAGAAGATCGCCAGACAAAGAAATATAGAAAAAGGTCATCTACCTCCAACCTTACACGATTACCATATGGATGAACCTAGTATCTCTGCGACCACTCCTCCTGGCCTCTCTTTTGAAAAAGCAAAAATCTAGATTACTTATCATTTTGTCCAAGGGAATCTGGAAGAAAGACAAACTTTTGATCCTCTAAAATAGAAAATGCAAAAAAACTGAAGCTTGGTAATTCAATGTGAGTTTTAGCCTCCAAAGCTGTTGTTCGGAATCCTAGCTTCCACACAAGGGCACTAGCTTCGCTATCAAAACAAGGGCAACTGGCACGGGTACCCCAGCACAACCCCCCCCCCCCTCTCTCAAGCCTTCCCCACCTTGGTGCCTCCGCTAGTAATGAGTCCCTTATATGGATGATTTTATTTGCCTAAAAAAATCTCACTTAGGTTGACTAGTCTTTCTACCATTTTAGTAATATATACTGGAGATCTCATGTATCTCTCCACAAGCGCTACGTACAAGCAGTTAAGAAGGAATAAAAAGAGCCAATGACATCATAAAAGGCAGGGAATTTAATAATGACCATGCAAGATTTAATATAGGGCATCAATGGATACCAAGGTTAGTGCTTTCGAATTTTTGAACATGGACCACAACCAGCCGCCCTCCCACCCAATGTGGGTCTCGTAAAAGAAGAGTTCAAGAAGATTTAGATCTATCATGTATAATGTATACAACCTTTTATAAACAAAATAGAAGGCTTTTTCCAGAAAACACTCAAAATTTTGACAAAAATGACTTCTGTCAATTATTATTTCTTTCAAGATTAGCAACAACAAATTTCTTTAGATATACAATGGTCTGCAATCTCGAGCTGCATCCACACCAAGATCACACTAGCCACAATCAAGGCATGGACCAGAAAATCGGCTCATCAAATACTTCAACATCCAGTTTAAATTAATAAATTGATAAGACAATTGCGCATGCAGAAGCTTGGCTCTCAATCAGCTTGGGCAGAAGTTCAGTAACACAACCTTAAGGCCCATCTTGAATTTACCATGCAAAATTAGCTTGAAGACATCAATCCGCACTTATTTGGTTTTGGTGCTAGTAGTTGATGTAAACCTACCAACCTACTGATTGTCTAGGTATCAGCTTTCTGCAATCTCTCTAGGCAAACTTTGCTCTCCAATCTTGACAGAAAAAGCTGAACTAGATTAATTAGTGTATATAAATACATCTGACCTGCTTGCCCCAACCCTGCTATGCAGGAATCTGGGACAGTAGCTTGGCTGTCATTTTGCTTGGTAGTAAAACTAAATAATAATTCCTGTTCCTGTAATGCAATCCACAACCCAGGCGATCCTAGTAAGTAGTAGCAAACTAACAATAGAAGATCCCGTGGTCATTACACGGAATCTTGGATAAGTAAGTTTCATTATGAAACTTCCATTGTCTTGATTCTCGAGTCAGATCTCCAATGCTATTTTGACTAAAGGTGAAAGGGAAAAGAAGACATACTTCTCTCCTTTGGCCCCTTTTATAGAGGTGAGAACCAAATTATACAACTCAACAAGACCTAACAATAGAAGAGGCATAAAAACCTACGCCCCAACAGAAACACTGCCTGCTAGTTCTAGACATGGCGCTTTGGCAGCCAAAGTGCAGCACCTTATTAATTATTTGTCAGCAAGTGGCAAAATGACATCATTGTAAGACAATGCTAACTCACTTCATTCAACCACTCCAATGTGTGGTGGTCTATATGCATATTTACAATAATGCAGGTCGGTTATTAATTACTATGCGTCTTCAGAGTTCGTCAAAACTTGTTCTCCACTTCATACCGCTCCCTTTGCAGCCTCTCACCCTTCTTTCCTTCTCACCTGATAAGCATATACCAAAATGCATTCCTAACTCCAAAGGGTTAGTTTATCCAAAATGCAAGACTAAATAATCAATTACATAGCCCTCGTGCACCCTTTTAACTGGCTTCATAACTCTCACTTAGTCAGTATTATTTGTTAACAGAATGGAGTTGAGGCATTGCCTTTCTCAGAATTACAATTTACTTTTTGACAAGAAATATCTCAACCCATACTTTCCCTTCCCTCACAACTTGTCCAGGTGGGACTCCAAGATCTTCATTTGATTTGAAGACTACAAGTCTACAAGTCTACAACAAAGATCCTCTGAAACGTAGATATTGATAATCCATATTTTACTCAGGTGAACAAAGGATGTCAACAAATTAGCCAAGTACAACAACTGAAGGTCCTCTGAAACATTGACATTGAGCATCCACATTTTACTCAAAGGTGAACATAGGTTGTCAACAAATTAGCCAAGTACAATAACTGAAGGGGTTGGAAAGTATTTTTACAACAGTGAGTATCTTGGCTCGTCATACATTGATGAGAGGGCTTTGAATGGCACATATGCAGAGTAAACAAAAAAATACAGAGAGAGCATACTGCATTCTCTGCCTAATCAAATGAACAAAATTATGTAAAGCATAACTCATTAGAAGTCTTCTAAATAAAGAAATGGAGTACCCAAGGGATCTATTATCAGAGCTTTATCAAAATCAATAGCACAAATGAAACCTAAAAATTGTAGAAGTTGAATTTAAAATGAGTGAACTTATCTTGTTGGCAAGCAGCTGAAAAAGCCATTATATAACGCAAGCTCCTGAATGTCCAAACAACTGTTTCTGGGACAGAAAAGTCCCTGAGCACGCTGAAAGAGATAATCCTGTCAGGATATCTGCAATCTCATGCTTCATTCCCATATCTACAATGATGTACTGGAAACCTGTATTAAACCAAGATCCATCTGGAATGAGCATAGAAATAAATGATGCATAAATGTCTTCCCTGAGGATGCTAAGTGAGGGCATCATCTTGTGCATAAACTGCAATAACTCAGCATCATCTTGTGTTAAACTGTGATTGCTGTCATGTTCCCATTGTTGGCTGGTCTTGGTCACAAACCATGTTGGAGTGCGAAATATGTGACATAGGTATCATGTCAGACTTGGCAAAACCCTAGAAAGTTTGTGCCTCTTTCTCCCAAAATGAAGGGTCGAGTGCCCCATACCTCTGTCCAAATATTAAATCTCTGACACAGGTACTTGAACTGAAATAAAAGTGTGTGCATTGCATTTGCGTGTCCATTTGTGTCAGACTCACATATAAGAAGGGTCAGAACTCAGAAGATAAAGAACAGAATGTACTCAAACACTAAACAGTAAGTGGAACTCACTGGAATTTGCTAATAACTTAAAAACTAACAATACCCAGCCACAAGAAAGGCCCTTGCAAACACTATGAGCAACACAGTATCTGGAAACAAACCCGACGCAAGACTGGTAGCCTTTTAATGTGCACTACTTTTATTTCTAACAAACATCAAGCAGCTGAACTTTGGGGAAGGACCGAAGGATTGCCAAAAAAACCTACTAAACGAGGCATCTCTTTCCTACACAACATGTACAATTAATAAGAATATCTGTCTCCCCATTTCACACCGACATTTAACAAATTACTTTAAGCTGTAAAACAAACAACATGATAGTAGTTCTCAGACAGGATCGTACACAGACTCGCTTAAATCCATGGTAAAAATGAAAAGGGTCATGGGGGACCTAAATTCAAAGAAAAGCTACAGAGAAATAGAGTTATGACTAAAGCCTACGTTAATGGACTTGTAAGGCCATTAGACCAATAAAGGGCATACATGAGGTAAGGTGCACCGAAGACAAATATGCTCAGGACCCTCTAGGATAAAGTATAAATTGCAGATGCAGACAAATATTGAAAATCTACAGTATATCATGATCCTGTGTCTTCTTCTTTGGGGTTCACAGAGAGATTCAGTAATTATATGCGTCAGGCCCATCTCCGATAACAGAGCCAGAAAACCAGTTCATGCCACAGCTGTCTTATACTCATATGTCAGGCCTCCATTAAAGTCTTTGTGCTGGCCCCTTCTAATTTCTAACTAATTACCTATGTAACTTGCAATACCTCATCACACAACAAACTGAACTTAAACTGTATAACTCTAGAAAGAAGCACCATAATCAATGCAATACTGGCCAGGAAGAGCATAAGAGAAGAAAAGGTGATACTACGAACAGAGCTACCACAAGGCTGTATTAGCCTGTTAGGAAGTGAACCTCGTATATCAAAACCAGCATGTGCTGCAAGGATTGACAAAATATTAGTCAGAAAGACCAAAAAGATAAGCACAAAAGAAAGCCCATAAGGAAATCAATACAATGCAATCAAACTATCTGAAATCAAATGCCTAGATTGCTCCAGAGCTAGGTGGCACCTTGCATGTGAAAGCCTGGATGCTGCAAGGACCAGTAAATAAGGATTCAGAAAGAACAAGAGATAGATACGTCCAAGCAGAACCTGCTACCTGAGGATTAACAGGGAAATGGGCATCTGCAAAGCGGTACATAGCATTTGTCAATCCCATAATGCAGCCCATTAGGCAGGGTTTCAATACAACAAACAATTTTTCATGGATTGCTTCCCTTTTAATCTCTTTTTATTTACGCCATATTTTGCTCATATTTACTACTCAATTCCGGCTAAGAGTGTCATTATCATTTTCTTCTATTTTCTTTTTCTTTCTTTCTGTTTACTGCTACTGCTGCCACCATGATTTCTGTTACTGCTATTGCTATTATTATTCTTGCATTCAAACTCCCCTCTGAGGATCTTTCAAGAACATCCCTATACGTCTATGGATTTGAACCCTGTCAGTTTTGTGCATCTTTATCTAAGCCATGATTTCTAAAGTAGTGCAATTCAACAGCCAGAAAATGTTTTGCTGCAGAAAACTAATGACACATTGAGGACAAAAGCACAATTGAAAGCCTAAGTTCATGCCCAAGGTGACACACCTCACGGTCTCACCAAGTGTGTCTCTCGTTTCTTACCAGCAGACTTAAGTTTCAAAGTTTGCTTGTAGCCTAAATTGAATATCAAGTTATTGTTGACTCCTTGGACAAAAGGAATCAACCTCTGCTATAAGACAAGATTAATTTGTTGCATAAGCTGAAATCTGTCCTGGTGAACTTGATCATGGCAAGACGGGAAAAGAAAGCCATCTTTGCAAAATGTGACAGGAAGATCTCATTTTAATTCAAATCTCTGAGCAGTCCACTCAAATTTCCCCATCCTCGCATAAAAACAGGTCATATATCATAGTACGTATGTCCTACCACCAACTTCTGCACTATTCTCAATGGGTCACGAGGCAAAACAGATGGATAAAACCTCCATAACCTGGTTCCTAAAGTATTCTATGTTTCCTTGGCATATAGCCTCATTCATGAATCATGCCATACACCAAAAAAAAGCCAAACAGCCCGTCTTTACTAATCTCTCTCTCTCTCTCTCTCTTCGCCTACTCTCTTTGGCGGCTGAGGCGGAGAAAGAGCAGGTGGAAGGAGGAGGACTGTTATCAGTTATGCTATTGCGCTCCCAAAGAGAGTCGATAGGGTTCCACAAAAGTGCAACAAATAAAAACTTAAGTGCTGCTAAATAACTAAGAGATTGTATATGCAACTAAGATAAGCATAATAGTGAATGTTGTTGAAAGATTCAAAGTTGCCAGCATGTCTGAACGAAGGGTGGAGAAGAGCAATGCTCGCCCTCGTTCACCTCCTTCATCTCACCTTTTATTCACCCCCAAATTAAAGGCAAATGAGAGTGAATGGTAGATTTGCGATGAGTTTAAATCCATCCTTTCCATTGCCTTAGATATGACCAATTCCCTTAACTTTCATTAACCTACCCTCCCTTTTGCTCCATACTATCCAAAGGAAATGTGTATAGTTTAATAGAGTAGTTTAGGCATAATAAAGTGATTACAAGAATTTTGTATTGTGATTTTTCTTCCTCTTATAAATTTATACCAATTTCAATCGCAGGGAGGAAGGGCTTTGCTGAGGGGCAGGAGATACACAATTTCCCACAGCCACAAACAACTAAAAATCTAATTAAATAGACTCAGATAATCAAAAGCTTATGAGAGAGGGGTAAACTCCACCAACTAAAAGCCCGGAAATTCTCATATTAGAACTCGAAAAAATCTACACAACATAGAAGTTGTGTTTAGTACGATTTACATTTGCAAAATAGAATCAAGCCCTCTTCAATTCCACAATTATCCGTAAAAAATATTAGAAAATTGCACCAGAATGTTCCAATTTTGCAGATGAATATAAATTGAATATATCAGCCTGGACCTAATAAATAATAAAATCAAAACAAAATCGAAGTCGCAGCCATCCATTAAATCTCAATCAATAAAACCTGTTTGTCGAAAAACTGCGTTCCGAACTTGACGCAAATCTCTCCCTTTCAACGTCCTCCCAGCGCCTTCTAACACCGAGCAAGATAGCACCGGCAACTTTGCCATCTTCCTAGCTACTATCTCATGCGGCGGCAACATTTCTCCCTCATCGTCGTCGTCATCGTCATCGTCCTCGTAACCAAACGCACTGCCTTTACGACGCCGTCTCCCCCTCCCCGGCATCACCGGCACCTTCATCGGAGCCGATTGATGGTACTTCACCGGCATCGGCGAGTTATTACACACCTCCGGCGTGCCGGAATTCCGGCGGCTCAGCGGAATCATCATCGGCTGAGGAGAAACCTTGTGGTTGAAAACCGATCGATTGTCGTCGGAATCCCGCAATGCGGCGAGAATTCCGAAGCTCTCAGGCTTGAACGATTTGTTATTGCTGTTGTGGTTATGGTGGAGGTGATGAGGTGTGAAGGAGGTGGAAGGAGGGTTGGAGAAATCAGCGCCGGCGAAGAATACATCGTCCTCCCTAAGCTCGTCGCCGGCATCGGAGTTTCTGGCGGAAGTGGATAGAGGAGGGCGGGAAAACGCGACGAGGAATCGATCGGAGGATGGCCGTCTCCGGTGGCGGGAATCCATTCCGGAGAGAAGGGGAGAGCTGAGACAGAATGGCAGAGGGGAGAGAGAGAACGGTCGCCTTTTCTATTCCATTTTGGAAGGCGTGGGGCTGATGATGAAGATGAAGCGACAAAGACGGGTCACTTTTGGGACATTCCAATTTGTTGATTGCCGCGCGCGGGATTCTTGCCAAATTTTTTTCACGTTTTCTTTTCTTTATCCAATCCAATTATAAGCATTTCTAGCAAATTATTACATACATCCAAGAATACATTCTATTTATATATTTTCTTAAGAGTATTTATCATATATTTTTTTAATATATATTAAATAGCATATGCTTGCAGGAATATAAACTTTTGAGAGTATGATATAAGCAGTAAGTATTTCCCACTTCCTCGTTTAGAATTTAAATATGAAAAAGTTAGAATGAAGTCTCTAGACACAATTTGAAGGTCTTAGGATTGACGGAGGATAAGGATGAGAGTAAGAAGTTATGGGGATCTAGGATTAAGGTTACATATATTAGTAATGCTGTACTTGCCAGCCACATGGGTCTCGATAGCATAGGATTTGCTGCCGTGTAGAGCTAGCTATCCTCTACCGTGTGCTGACATCACTTGTATTTGCTAATATTTATTCCCCACACCGTGCTTTCCTCTATTATGTATTTTTTATTTTTGGTTACGGCTTGATAGTTTTTCTTGTCTTACACCCTTTAGAATCAAAAGATTTTCAACTCTAAATGCTTTTCCAAATCTTCTGTGGGTATATTGGAACTGGCCTCTCTATAAATAATGATACTTCCAAAGATAAAGTCACATACATCTGGATCTTTTCAAACCCCAAGCAAACGAGGCCCACACCGAGAGTAGTAGTAGTTCTTGTTGTCCACATGGACTTTGCTTTTAAAGGATGAGGCTTACATTGACAACGGTGAGGTTTATGTTCCTTATTAACGAAATTGCGAGTAGTTGTGAAGGCCCATCTGGATAAAGGCCAAACTATTTTGACCCATTATGCTTTAAGTGACCATGTACCAAGTTTTTTGAACCATCTAGTACGGTAAGCTTAATAAAGAGAGGGGGTAGTATATGCACGAAAATGAAGGTGGGTTTTAATTTTGGAGTTTCATGCTTCACCCTGTCGCAAACTATCACTTGGATATAAAAACAAGGGTGCACAACAAAGTTTGCCACCTAATTGCACACATTTTGGCTTTGGTACTGTAATCTAATAGTGTACAGAGGACAGATATGTAATTTTTGTATTCTCTGATTAATATATATAAACTATCAGGCTCTTTAATTGGGGCAGAGCCTTGAGTTACCCTCACATGGTATCAGAGCCACGAACCTAAAACCTAATTCTTTTCTTTTCTTCCTCTCCAAGCAATCCTCTCTTCGTGTCTCTCTCCCTCTTGGAACCCTAACGCCTCCCCATCGGCCGTCGCAGACATGTCGGATCCCTCCTCCCCGATCACCCCCCTGCCGGTTTCAAGCGCTTTGCCGAGTTCTTCTTCCCCTCCGTCGGCTCCAACCATGGCTCCATCTTCGCCTTCTTTCGCCCGCCACCGCTGATGTCGCTTCATGGGTTTTCATCCAGTGCTTTTCAACCACCTGCGTTTGGTTCCGTACCTTTGCTTAGGATGCCGCCTCCCGACCATCCCCTGGACTGTCCCACCGCTGTCCTCTACCGATGGCATCTCCTACAGCTGGCCAGGAGTCTTCTTCTCTCCGCCACCAACGTCTAGCGCCGTTTCGCCGCTTGCTGTTGACCCTTCCACCCACCCCTAGCTGCAGCTTGGCGGTAACCTCCCTCCTCTCCATCTGAATCTCTTTTCCTTGAATGTCAAGAATTTTGTTATTACGGTTCTTAGTGCTGTGGAAGACTTTCTCTCATGGGGAACTCAGTTCATCGTCTTTCTTGTCACATAGCAACTAGGTGGGTTTTTTTATGGTACTATTAAAACTCCTTTAACATATATTCTTGATGTTCATGGTATTCAACACCCAAATCCCACGTATTCTGTTTGGCTTCATCTTGACCAACTCATACATTCCTAGCTGTTTGCTACTACTTCGCTTGCATTGTTGACTGAGGTCCATGATGTTATTCATTCCAAACCAATTTGTGATCGGCTTTCTCAGTGGTCTAATACTGCTAGCCTTGCTCAGGCTATGGATCTTCGTCGGACTTTAACCAATCTTTTGAAAGATCCTAAACAATCAATGGAGGATTATCTCCTACAGATTAAGCACATTGCAGATTGCTTGGCTTCTATTAGAACCCCTATCGCTGACATTGATCTGGTTCAGCTTACTTTGAATGGATTAGATGAGGATTATCGCACCTTACGGACTACACTTTCTTATGGGTCAAATTTGATCACTTTTGATGATCTTGTTCCAAGTTAATTCATTATGAGTAGCATCTTAAGTTTCTAAAGTCTAAGGATGCTCTCCCTGTGCAACATCAAGCTTTTGCTACGTCTACTAAATTCGGTACCTCTACCCGCAACAACAATCATAGACAAGGTGGGAAAGGGAAAGGGCGTCACAACAACAATCGGAAGGGAAATACGAATTCAGGGGGCGGCAATCGCATTTTCAATTCCGTTCAGTAGCATTCAGTTTCCAGGAGCATGCCTACAGGAATTGCATCTGGTAACACGGTTTTTACATGGTCTAGTATTCAATGTTCATCTCCTTCTTGCACTAACATTGTTTCTACAAGTAACAATTCATCTGACGGGGTTCTAGGTTCTCACCCTAATACTGTCTGCCAGATTTATTTCACCCCTGGGCATAGCGCTGTTGGTTGCCCCAACGTTATACTCCCTCCCAGCCCCCCTCTATTCCTGCTTTTACTACCTTCAATGTTATCGATGCACATGACTTAGTCTGGTATCCTGATGCAGCTACCGCTTCTCACATGACACTGGATGAAGGTAATTTACTTTCTAAATCTGTTTGCACTAGTCCCGATTGTGTTCAGGTTAGGAATGGATCTCTTCTTCCCATTAAACATGTTGGGTCTCGTTATGTTTCTACAGTCGCACAGCCTCTTGTCCTCAGGAACATCCTTCATGTGCCTAAATTAAAACATAATTTGTTGTCTGTCAAACAACTTTGTCAAGATAACAATTGCATGGTTGTGTTTGACGATTCTTCTATTTGTGTCAAGGACAAAACCTTGGGTAGGACCCTGCTACATGCTTCTTCCACTGGCAATGTTTATCCTTTAGCTGCTTCCGAGCCCTCTACTTCGGCCCTTGCTGCTATTCTACATCCTATGACTTCTTGGCATCATCGTCTTGGACACTGTGGAGCTAGGATTTTGTCTTCTCTTCGGCATAGAAATTTAGTTTTGTTTCCAAATAAGTTTCATGATTTTTTTAATTCATGTCAACTGGCAAAGTAACACCGTTTACCTATTAAATTAGTAGAACATCATTCTCAAACACCTTTGGAATTAATACATTCTAATCTTTGGCAATCCCCTATCTCTTCTAATTCTGGATATCGGTATTACATTTACATTGTGGATGATTTTTCTCGTTTCACTTGGGTTTATCCATTAAAGCGAAAAACAAAAGTTCTAACTATTTTCTGTACCTTTCAGAAATTAGTAGAAAATCTATTTAATACCAAAATTAAAATGTTCCAAAGTGATAGTGGGCGTGAATTTGATAATACTTCACTTGGTGCTCATTTTGTGGAAAATGGCATTTATTTTCGAAAATCTTACCCTGACATGCAGGCACAAAATGGTATTACTGAACGTAAACATCGTCATCTCAATGAGATTGCTCGTGCTTTTCTCATTGAGGCCAACATGCCTGCTAGTTTCTGGGTTGATGCAGTTCAATCTGCCGTTTTTGTGGTCAATCATTTTTCCACTCCCAACTTACAAGGTTATTCTCCTTTTGAAAAATTGTTTCAGCGCTGTCCTGATTATAATTTTTTGAAAACCGTTGGTTGTACTTGTTACTCGTATTTTTCTGCCACCTTTTCTAATAAATTGACACCGCGGTCCAAGCTTTGTATTTTCCTTGGTTATGCTCCCCATTACAAAGGATACAGGTGTTTTGATCCTCAAACGGGTCGTACTTATATTAGTCGCATGTTATATTTCATGAACATATTTTTCCCTATTCCCATTTAGTACAAAATTCTTCTTCTATGTCTGCTCCCAGTCCGGATTGCCTAGTTGCTCATTTTCATTTCAGCCCTACCTCCATGGTTACCTCCAATGGATCTGGAGCTGTTTCATTGCCCGACTCCACCGCCCCAGCCCAACCTTCCTCGGCCCAATCGCTTCCGCCTTCCCGCGCTGAGTCATCCCCCACCGCATCTTCCTTAGCTGAAAATTCTTCCCCAAGTCCAGCCTACACATTCTCGGCCCAGCCTACGTTCACGCCTACCCATCCAACACCCTCGGCCCAGCCCACTCCAATGCCTCACCAACCCATCCACCCCTTCTCACCCAATCTTTATTCGGTCCAGCTGCAACCCCCTTCTTTGGCCCAACCTCCCGAGCCTTCTTCATCTTCCCATTTGCTTGTTCCTGCTCCTACTTCCAGTGTCCCACCTCCTAATCATCATCCCATGATTACTTGTACTAAAAGTGGAATTAGGAAGTCTAAGGTTCTTTTATCTCTTGACACAAACATTATAGGTCTTGAACCTACTTCTTTTACATAGCCATTAAAGGAACCTAAATGGCAAGAGGCTATGACTGAGGAATATAATGCTTTACTCATTAATGATACGTAGGATTTGGTTCCCTCTCATTCGGGACACAATTTGGTGGGTTGTAAATGGGTTTATAGGGTAAAATTTAATTCATATGGGTCTGTAGAACGGTACAAGGCCCGACTGGTTGCTTTAGGCAATCATTAGCAGGCTGGCATTGATTATCATGAGACTTTCAATCCTATTGTCAAGCCTCCCACTATCCGTCTTGTCTTATCCTTAGCTCTTACATTTGGTTGGCCTATTCGGCAACTAGATGGCAAGAATGCTTTTCTTCACGGTAATTTAACTGAAGAGGTTTGCATGCTTCAATTGCCTGGGTTTATTCATCCTTCTTATCCTACTCATGTGTGCAAACTCAAGAAGGCCATTTATGGATTGAAACAAGCACCTCGGGCTTGGTTCCATAGATTAAGTAGTTTTATTCTGTCTCATGGTTTCACTTGTTCTCCTTCTGACACGTCTATGTTTGTCTATCACAATGGTTCTGCCTCTATCATTTTGCTTCTTTACGTTGATGATGTCATTCTCACTGGTAGTTCCATATCTGTCCTTCATAATTTCATTTCCGTTCTCTCTAATTAGTTTGCTCTAATGGACTTGGGTGACCTACATTATTTCTTGGGTGTTCAGGTGCTCTGTAATTCTTAGGGCATATTTTTGACCCAGCAAAAATATGTTCATGATCTCATTTGCAAATTTCATATGCATACTGGTAAACCTGTTCATACCCCTTCTCTGTCTAGAACCACCTTAACCCTAACAGATGAAGAGTTACTTGTAGACCCCACTGAGTACAGAAGCATGGTAGGTGCATTGCAATATGTGACTATGACGAGACCTGATGTTGCCTATGCTGTTCATGTAGTTTCTCAATATATGCCTGCTTACCGTACTACTCACTTGCATGCTATCAAGCGTATTTTTCATTATTTACAAGACACTTTGAGTCATAGGTTGCAGCGTCGTCTTGCAGCTACTCCTTCTATTATTGTTGCCTGTTCTGATGCAGATTGGACAGGTTGCAAGGATTCTTGTTGTTCTATGACGGGTTATGCAGTGTTCTTTGGCCCCAATCTTATCTCCTGGCATTCTAAGAAGCAACCTACTGTTTCAAAGTCTTCCACTGAAGTGGAATATCATGCGGTTGCCTAGACTATCGCTGAAACCATCTGGATCATGAAGCTTCAGCATGATTTGTCTATCCATATCTCTAGTCCCACTAGAGTCTATTGTGATAATATTGGCGCTTCCTATATGGCCGCCAATCCAGTGCAGCATGATCGCAGCAAGTATATAGTAGTTGATTATCATTTTGTTCGTGAGCGTGTTGATCACGGTGATCTTATCATCCGTTATATTCTTACTAAGCTTCAGTTAGCAGACATTTTTACAAAAGAGTTGCCTTCTAAGTTATTTGAGTTTTTCGGGGACAATCTGTCAGTACATTCCTCCCCAACAACTTGAGGGGACGTAATAGTGTATAGAGGACAAATATATAATTTTTGTATTTCTTGATTAATATATATATACTGCTAGGCTCTCCAATTGGGATAGAGCCTTGAGTTACTCTCACATAATCTTTTAATGGGGAAGTTATGGGAGCTCACTCTATTATGGCAGGAATAGGTCCAGCTTGAGAGATTAGCTTCTAAACCTACCAGCATAAGAAGTGGCATCAAAAAGGAGAATGAAATGTCTTAAGATTTTTTCTAAGGCTTATGATACTCTTTTAAATGGACTAGAATTGGGCTACGTACGTGTGCCCTTTGTGGATGATTTACAAGAGAGTCAAGCTATTATTCACATAGAGCAAGCCATGGTAAATATGACTTTTGGCTATGTTATGTGTGGACCAAGCAAGGCACAAGATTTTAGTATATTAGAGCACTCGCAGCGGGGGTGAGAAAATTAGAATGCAGGGCCCATCCTGACACTTATCCTATGCCCATTCATTTATCAAAGTAATGCCACGCGTAGTGGAACTCTGCCCAGTTCCACCACGCAAGGCAATTTTTGTTTTTTTAATATATTTTTTCTTTTTCTTTTTGTTGAATTAATATATAATTTTTATATGATTAAAAAAAGAGGTTGTATGTTATGAAGTGGGTCCATGATAAATTTTTTTATTAGGCAATTGTAATTGGAGTTCCATGGGTTGGAGAAGTAATGAAATGTAAGTTCCAAAAAATTAGAACTCTTGCTAATGTGGCAAGCTTGAGTTCTAAAAAATGAAATTGCGACTGGGAATGCTCTTAAACACTTTGGCTTCTAGAAGGCTAAGTATAAGGACGTGATGTGGGATTTGAGGAATAATTTTTAGTTCTCAACTCAATTCAGGAGCCCTAAAAATAAGGACACAATTATTTGATGGAAGAAATCTTGAAAAGCAGCAAGTTGCCGCGCCTTTGGGTTTTGATGAAATTTATTTAATTATTTCACAAAATAAAAGGCAGTGACTCAGTTAAGAGTTTTACTAAGATTTAAATGATATGATATGATACCAAGTTTTTATTTAAGGATGCCACTTTGCCAATTACCTTTTTCTTTTTTAGAAACTGGGACCAAGAGGGAGTTCATTCAATAGATAACTTGTCCAAGAGTACATAATGTGCCACTACACTCAAAACCATCTGATGAATCCTATTTTGTCCCAATTTCAGCCCCTAATCGACCCCTTCTCTCAGTGTTTTCATATTCAATCTTACTAAGAGAAGGGTCGAATTAACCTCCTTTAGCGTACTTTTTACTCATATAGTATCTTTCGATATTTTCAGGGACTTTATCGAAAAAACGGAAAGATGAACGACATTTAGCGGAAAGGAGTGCCAAGGAGGCGAGTTTAAAGCCGCGAAAAAGCGTCACACGAAAGTCCCAACGAATCGAAACAGTGATAGCCAGTCGGGCCACGAAAACTGACGAAGCACGGCCGGCCAGCCAAGTGGCACGACCGTGCCAAGTGGCACTCCAGTGCCGCTTGTTGGTTTTGGTCGGTTTTTGCCAGATATTTGGCACAGTGCTCCCGTACCTCTTGGCACGTCCGTGCCACCCCCGTTCTACGTTGCGACTTAAATTTTGCTTCGGGTTATTTTGGGTGACATTCGACTTTTACATTCAGTTTTCTCTTCACAGACGTTTTCTTAGGCGATTTTTAGGTTTCACTAGAGAGTTTTATTTTCACTTCTGATTTCGCTATTGGATTGAAGTTTATGCTACCTTGAGTTCATTCAATTAATTTCAGGTTCTTAATTCTCTCTCCTCTCTTGTTCTTGATTATTTTAAGGTTTGTCATGGTTATTGAATTGAATGTTGTAGTTGTTGTTGAAACGATGATTGTAGGCTAAATCTCCCAACTTGGGTTGGGATTAATGCCGTATATGTATTGTTGAATCATGGATTAGCCTTAGTCCTTACTTTCCCCTTGTTTGTTTGAGATTTCTACTATGCACGCTACATGCTCGATGAAATGCTTGAAAGAGTATTCATCCATTTTTGCTAGAGTTTAGGAGAATGTTGAGAGACGAAACCTTTACTTAGTGCGGCTTAGTAGACAATTAGAGCTTAATATGAAAATAATTAACATTCTAATTGGAATTTGAGATTGTAAATCTTGTAATCCTTCAAATTTTTGTCCCATGAGAATAGGCAACTATAGTTGTAGGATTAGTCTTCGACCCTTGAGCGAGGAAGGAGATAGGCTTAACTGACAATCTATCCACTCATAATGCATGCTTGGGTTTGTTTGGCGAGGTTAATAATTGATTCACTAGCATAGTCATGCTATTAATTCCAACCTAAGTGTTTTCCATTTTGCTGCTTATTTCATTCGTTAGTTGTTAGAATTTCCCTTAGTTTAATTCTCAGTCAACAATTGTGATCGTCTAGATTGAGTAATCTAATTAGTTCTAGTAATTGGAACCAAGTTCCCTGTGGAATACGACCCGTACTTGCCGTGTGCTAGCTACAGCTATACCGTGCACTTGCGGTATATTTTTAACTCAACAAGTTTTTGGCGCCGTTGTCGGGGAACTTGCGCTTTTCAATATTAGAACCGATTTGAGTACTCTAGACTAGGCTTTTCTTTTTCTTTTTGCACCTTCTTGTTCTTCCTTATTCTTACTTGAAACTGTTTACGCCGTGGTAGTGTTTGCTTCGTATGCACAGGAGGAGGCAAGGGATTCAAAACCTTGTCCCACTCGACCCTGAAATCGAAGCGACCACGCGACAGCGAGGCGGAGAAGCAAGAAGAAGGAAGAGGGTGGAAATTTTGATGGTTGAGCAAGGCCAGAGAGTGCTGCGAGACTATACCCTGCCACAAGCATCAGGCATAACCTCCTCCATCGTTAGCCCCACGATCGAGGCTAACAATTTCGAGCTTAGTCCTGCCTTGGTGACCTTTGCAGAGCAAGATCAATTCGGCGGCCACCCCTCGGACAACCCTAACGTGCACCTTTATAAATTCCTTGCGAAGTGTGACACCATCAAATTCAACGGGGTGTCCACTGACGCGATCCGCCTGCAGCTCTTTCCTTTCTCTCTGAAGGATAGAGCCAGCGACTGGCTGCAGAACGAGGAGTCCAACTCGTTCACCACCTGGGAGGTCCTATCCAAGGCGTTTCTCAGCAAGTACTTTCAACCTGGCAAGACTGCCAAGTTGAGGACGGACATCACATCCTTCCGGATCCTTCACCCAGCAGGATGGGGAGTCCCTTTACGAGGCTTGGGAGAGGTTCAAAGACCTCCAGCGATAGTGCTCCCACCGCGGAGTTCCTAACTGGCTCCTAATCCAAACTTTCTACAATGGGTTGGAGCAGTCAGTGAAGATCTCAGTTGATACCGCAGCAGGGGGTGCTCTAATGGGCAAGACGATCGAAGCGGCAAAGGCCTTGTTGGAAGAGATGACTTCCAACAACTATCACTGGTCAAGTGAGAGGGCCGCCCCCAAGAGAGGCGGTGGCAGACATGAGGTGGACGCTGTGACGTTCCTAGCCAGCAGGGTGGATGCCCTCGCACAGCGACTGGATAAAATGGCAACCCTATCAGTCACTTCTGCGGGGCCATTAATGTGGGCATATACATACTGTGAAGCCTATGGTGTACAGGGACATACTTCTGTTGAGTGTTACAATGCTTCCCTTAGTATTGAACACATCAATGCTTTCCACAATTATAATCTACCACCACAAAATAACCACCAACCCACCACCTATAGCTAGGGTTGGAAGAGTTACCCGAACTCTCTCTACAAAAATCCCAACCCTCACTCCCAAAGTTCTGTCCAACCACCGGTTTCCACAACATAGCTCCCTACAATCCACCCTCTTCACCTCCTGAACCTACATATCACCTGGAGAGTCTCATGGAGTGCTTCATAGTGACCCAAAGGAAGACCAACAAGACTCTTGGTGAGTCAATCAACCTACTGACCTCCAAGGTCGATGCTATGGCCGCCCATCAGAAGACGATGGATACCCAGATCCCCCAGATTGCCCTATAGGTGAGCCACATGTTCCAACCTCAGGGGCATCTGCCAGGCTAGCCTGAGACTAGCCCCCGAGGTCACGCCAATGCCATCTTTACAATGGGAGATGGGTTAAAGGAGAGCCCAGTGATAGTTCTCTAGGAGGTAGTTACAGTTCCTGATTCTGCAGGAACAGAGGGGAAGAAGAGAAAAGAGAATCTGAGTTCTGCTAGGGAGACTAGGCCTCTACCTCCCGCTTGCACTTACCAGCCCCCAGTGCCTTTCCTCCAACGACTGGCATGGGCCAAACTATCTCAGCTTGAACCTAGATTCGCGCAATTCCTGGAGACCCTACGCCGAATCTATGTTAGTAACCCTTTCCTGGAAGCTCTCAAGGAAGCACCTGTGTATTTGAAGTTTTTGAGAGAGCTCCTGTCCAAGAAGGGAGAACCTGGAAATGCTTCAGTGGCCCCCATTAGCAGATCCTGCGGCTCTCTCTTACAGAGGCGATCACCATCGAAACTGCAGGATCCTGACAGTTTCTCTATCCCATGCTGCATAGGGGATACGCAGCTTAAGAGAGCTCTCTGCGATCTGGGCGCTAGCGTGAGCCTCATGCCGCTCTCTCTTTGCAAGAAGCTGTAACTACGGGACCTCACTCCCACCAGTATGACTATTCAGCTAGCAGACTGCTCCATCAGGCAGCCTATAGGCATTCTGGAGGATGTTCCGGTTCAGGTGGGCACGTTCCTCGTCCCATGTGATTTTGTCGTCCTTGACATGGACAAAGACTTTCCGGCCCCCCTCATCTTAGGTTGCCCATTCCTTGCGACTGTGGGGGCGGTGATTGACGTACCGACCGACACTATGACCTTCACTATGTGTGGAGAACGGATTGCTTTCTGCTTTCCTTCACCCACATCACCTCCCAACCTTGATGCCCATTCTGCTCCTGCATCCCCTGCTCTCTCCACTCCTCCTCCACCTATCCCAAGTGCGGAGCTTACTGATTGGGGTGGTGGATCCCATATGAGGACGACAGCCTTTCTTCTTTAACCCCCATTGACTACTCCTACATCCAGAGGGCCTCCTTGGGAGACAGACATTTCATGGGCAACGTCGATTTCTGATTTCAGCCCTGGGGAGGTGTTGGATGTACAGCCATTTGATGTTTCAACTACCCCACCTCCCCTCGTCTCGCCGTCACATCTCTCCTGAGGTAAGGGTCAAGTTTAGGACCTAAAACAAGCACTTCTTGGAAGGATACCCAAGGCATTTATCGCTTTCAAAAAAAAAGAGAAAAAAAGAAAGGAAAAAAAAAAAAGCATAGTGCGTCACCCCTGCCCTTTTCCCTCCGCCTTTCACCCTTCGATCTTGCATTACCCCTTCCCTTGCTTTTTGTTTCTAAGTCTTTTTTATTGGGGACAATGAACATCTCAAGCATTGGGGGGTGAGCTTATCGCTCTCTGGGTGAAATCGCAAATCCTAGGGTTCGGTCAGTTGACGTCACTTGCATTCGCATCATATAGATAGGACTTCATATAGTTTCACTAGGTTGTTTTTATATATTTCGTTTATTAGAGCATGTAGTTTAGAGCATATAGAATTAGATTTTGCATCTCAAAAGGAGAAATGATCGAGTTGGGCATACGCAAGCTTTCCAGGTACTATCTGTCCCCTTCTCTTCATTGTCCTTTATATGTTTTATTGTTTCCTTAGTTAGTTTGTGAAAACCCCTCTTATGATGAGAATGAAAGGGGTGATGATTGATTGATGTGGTTGAGTTATGTGTTGAAGTGTAGCCTGTTATGGTGTGAACTTTTGTGAATTGCACTCTAACATTGCCATATGTATTTTCCCTGCCCTATGTTGTATGTCATATTGCCCTTGAGATTCGAGTGACTTGGCCTGATTGACCTCAATAAGTGGGGCATACCTTGAAATAAGTTATTGGACTGTGGTAGATTTACCTGTGAGACTTTGAACCTGATGACTATTCATTGCATATAGTCTCGTACTTTCCTTCATGTGTGACTCATCCAGGATTCATCTCTAGAACTTAATCTTGTTCTCTTTGAAATCACATTTAGCATGTGCATGTGTTAATATGATTGGGGCAATTTTTGCTTTATTTAGCCACATAAGCCAAAAAGCCACCCATTAATATGTACTACCCTCTTTGCTAGCCCTTTGTACCTTTTCCCTTGTCTTTGCTGTTGCCCTCTACACACTACTCACTTAGCCTATCGATACTCTCTGTATCCCTGTCAAGGTCTAGTGGAGCAACACTTTCATGTTGAGTTGGGTTAGTTTCGAAGGTTAGTTCACCTTGGGTACGTTATTATGGTTTGTTTGGGGGGATTCGTGATTCAAGTTTGTGTTCCCCATGCCATTCACATGCCTTTCTCCTTTCAAAGAAAAGAAACAGAAATGAATGAAAAAGGAGGAAGCAAAGGAAAAGAAAAGAAAAGTGGAAAAAAAAAGGAAAAAAATAGAAAAGTTGTGAATAAGGTGTTTGGCATGGGAGTGTGACAATGAGATCGCTAAATTCCTCCCTTAAGGTTTTTATGGGGTTTGTTACTCAAATTTTCAATTGTGGTGTGAAGTTGTTGTTCCGACATTAGTTGTGGAAGTGTTTTTTGCTCCCCAGTCTTTTGGCTATTAGCTCCACTCTTCCCAAAATTATTCAACTTCTCAATCTTTACCTTTGACCCCATTACATCCCTTTACAAGTCCTCATGATTTACATGTTGCACTTTACATTAGGTGGTGGAGAATCGAGGACTTTACCAAACTTATGATGGTTGCTTGATTGGGTAGAGTATTGAGTGCACCCTTATTACATATTCTAAACACGTTGAGAGGAGTGTTTCATTTTATCCTAGAGTGAGGTTCTACCAGTTCTGCTTACTCACCACTAATCAAGGAAGGTCCTGTCTTGTTATGTGCTTCGATACTAGGGCATTTGATGCATTGTATTTGGGTATGGGGATTCATGGAAGGAAGTGTGCGTGCTATATTTAAATTATTTTACACTTTGACTTAGCCACCTTTAATGCACAGTTTTTCTTGAGTTATTGATTATTCATCCCTTGCCTGAAGAGGGTGTGTTGAGAGGTTTATCCTCATCCCTGATCTTTCATAGCATAGTCTTGAATGGGGACAAGCAAGAGATAAGCATGGGGGTGTGATGAACCTCTATTTTGTCCCAATTTCAGCCCCTAATCGACCCCTTCTCTCAGTATTTTCATATTCAATCTTACTAAGATAAGGGTCAAATTAACCTCCTTTAGTGTACTTTTTACTCATATAGCATCTTTCGATATTTTTAGGGACTTTATTGAAAAAACGAAAAGATGAACGACATTTAGCAGAAAGGAGTGCCAAGGAGACGAGTTTAAAGCCGCGAAAAAGCATCGCACGGAAGTCCCAACGAATCGAAACACCGATAGCCAGCCAGGCTATGAAAACCAACGAAGCACGGCCGGCCGGCCAAGTGGCACGACCGTGCCACATGGCACGGTCTAGCCGTGCCAAGTGGCACGCCAGTGTCGCTTGTCCGTTTTGGCCGGTTTTTGCCAGATATTTGGCACGGTGCCCCCATGCCTCTTGGCACGACCGTGCCACCCCCGTTCCGCATCGCGACTTAAATTTTCCTTCAGGTTATTTTGGGTGACATTCGAGTTTTACATTCAGTTTTCTCTTCACAGACGTTTTCTTAGACGATTTTAAGGTTTCACTAGAGAGTTTTATTTTCACTTCTGATTTCGCTATTAGATTGAAGTTTATGCTACCTTGAGTTCATTCAATTAATTTTAGGTTCTTAATTCTCTCTCCTCTCTTGTTCTTGATTATTTTGAGGTTTGTCATGGTTATTGAATTGAATGTTGTGGTTGTTGTTGAAAAGATGATTGTAGGCTAAATCTCCCAACTTGGGTTGGGATTAATGCCGTCTATATACTGTTGAATCATGGATTAGCCTTAGTCCTTACTTTCCCCTTGTTTGTTTGTGATTTCCACTATACATGCCACATGCTCGATGAAATGCTTGAAAGAGTATTCATCCATTTTTGCTAGAGTTTGGGGGAACGTTAAGAGACGAAACATTTGCTTAGTGTGGCTTAGTAGACAATTAGAGTTTTAATATGAAAATAATTAAGTTTCTAATTGAGATTTGAGATTGTAAATCTTGTAATCCTTCGACTTTTAGTCCCATGAGAATAGGTGACTATAGTTGTAGGATTAGTCTTCAACCTTGAAAGAGGGAGGAGACAGGCTTAACTGATAATCTATCCACTCATAATGCATGCTTGGATTTGTTTGGCGAGGTTAATAATTAATTCACTGGCATAGCCGTGCTATTAATTCCAACCTAAGTATTTTCCATTCTGCTGCTTATTTCATTAGTTAGTTATTAGAATTTCCCTTAGTTTAATTCTCAGTCAACAATTATGATCGCCTAGATTGAGTAATCTAATTAGTTCTAGTAATTGGAACCAAGTTCCCTGTGGAATACGACCCGTACTTGCCGTATTCTAGCTACAGCTATACCGTGTACTTGCGGTGTATTTTTAACTCAACACCATCCCAACCTAAAGTTTCTCTCCCGCAAAAGGTATAAGTTTAGCCAAATTGTGCTACAGTGTTATTGTCCTTACGGATGTGTGATCAAAGAAAATAATCAAAATAATTCATTCACATTAAAAAAAGGTCTTCTAAAATGATAACAAAATGACTCAGAAAAAACTTCTTGTCCTCTAAACCTCTCCATAATAGCAAAACAATCTGATTCCAAAGTAATCTCCTTGAAGCCCATCCTTCTTGGCTAGCCTGAGGCTGTGAAATGCTGACATGCACTTTGCTATAAAAGGGGTCCAAGTAGCTCTGGCTCTTCTCACACCTACTGCCATAACAGAGCCTTCATGGCTTCAAATCATCACTCCCATTCCAACCCATCCCTCCCCTATTGAAGCTGTATCCCTAGATTGACAGACCTCCTCTTGTTTTGGGTAATTTTGTGGCCTTTATCTTCTTTCAACATTCATTATATTCTTCAGCCCCTTCCAACTCTCTTCTCCAAAACATAGCTACTGATGCCCTCTTTAGAGTCCCTGGTGCACGAATAATGGAGCTCATTCTTAACCCAATTGACACTATATTATTGAGCGAAATCAAAAGGAGTTGGGAGCAGGATCAGGAGGTGGAGAAACTGAGTGTAGAATTACCACAATCTTTGCATTAATACCAAAAATACACTTTGTGTCAAGGCCTACTCAAGTGGAAGGGTAAGTTGGTTGTTGTTCAGGATACTGAGTGTAGGACAAATCTCATTAGGTGCTTACATCTCTATTTGGAGGGCATTCTGGAGTGAAGGTTACTTATAAGAAATTTTGCAGTTGGTTTCATTGGAAAGGAATGAAGAAGGCGGTAAAAAACTAGGTCAGAGCTTATGAGGTTTGTCAAAGATGCAAACCTACCCGTCAAGCTCCGATTGGAACTCTAAAACCTTTGCAAATTTCAAGAGCAGTTTAGGTTGATATATCAATGGATTTTATGGATGGCTTACCTAATTCAAGGGGTAAGGATACTATATTGGTTGTAGGAGGTAGACTGAGCAAATATGCTCATTTCTTGCCATGAGCTCATCCTTTTACTACTACAACAGTGGCTCAATTATATTTTGAACATATCTACTAACTACATGGCCTTCCAAATATCATAATCAATGATAGAGATAAGATTTTTCTCAACAAATTCTAGACATGACTATTTACCTTAGAACAAGTAGGCCTTAATATGTCAACTTCTTACCATCTATAAACAAATAGTCAAACTAAAGTTGTTAACAGATGCCTTGAAACATTCTTGAGGTGTATGGTAGGTGAAAAACCCAAAGGAATGGGTATTGTGGCTTCCTTTGACAAAATGGTGCTACAATTCTAATTGGCACTCAGCCATTGGAACTACACCATATGAAGTAGTTTATGGGCGACCCCCACCTCTTCATGTACCTTACATCACTAGAGACAATCAAGTGGAGGCAGTTGGCAGAAGTTTAAGAGCCAGAGAAGAGTGTATTAAGATGGTGCAATTTCATTTGAACAGGGCTCAGGAAAGAACGACGACATAAGCGAACAAGCACAGAATAAAAGTAGAATTCCATAAAGGAGATGTAGTGTACGTTAAGCTGCAACCTTACAGGCAAAGCTCTGTGGCTTCATGGGCATGCCATAAACTGGGTGCTAAGTATGGGCCTTTTTCCATTGTGGCTAAGATTGGGAAAGGTAGCTTACAAACTACAACGACCCCCTAACTTTAAGGTGCACCCAGTCTTCCATGTTTCTCAGCTTAAGAAACATGTAGGCACAACTCCTGCTCAAAGCTTTATGCCTGACATTGATGAAAATTGGTTGATTAGAGCAGAACCTATTGTTGTTCTAGATAGAAGATAGGGAAGGAAGGAAAATCATGTTGAAGTTTAAGTTCTTATCCAATGGTCTAGTACATTCAGAGAGGAGGCTACTTGGGAATTGTATTCAGACATTGAGAAGAGGTTCCCTCATTTCAACATCCAAGCTTGAGGGCAAGCTTGTTATAAAGGGAAGGGATTGCTAAAGATTTTCTTAGCTAACGCGCCATTCATGTGCCTAGTTATTAAGCCTCTTAGTTTGGTTGCCAAGTTGTCAAGTTTGTTACAGTTTGTTACAGTTTGTTACAATAGTCACGAGAACTCTTGTTCTTGCCTTTTTGTTCATTCCAACTATGTACTTAAAAAGCTAACAGTGCATTTGGGGGAATTATGCCAAGTTAATGAAAGGCTCCACTTTTTCTCTCTTTCATTTTGATTCTTCTTTTCTTTCTCCCTATTTCTTTTGAATGTGCAAATCTACAAGGGCTGTAACCTTTTTAGCTCAATTCTTCACAACTTTTCCATGAAGGAACTTGCTTGAACCAACTTATTTCCTACCAAAATTAAGTAAAACAAATAAAATTTCTAAAATTATATTATTTTGTGATCTAAAATTTGGCGAGAAAGGCATGTAGAATATGATAATTTAGAACCAAACATCTAATATCTGCAATACAAGTCTGAGTAAAACACATACAATTCAAAATTTCAATAGCTAACCCAATTCTAAAGACTCTAATTTTAAACATACTAAACGCTCAACTTTTCTATCAAATTGTTGTTTCCCTCTAGCATACTATGGGGAAGAGATCCATAGATCCATCATACTTTTCTTTACAAGGCAGGTATGTTGATCCAGTGTAGATTATGTAGAAGTGACCTTCCATTGATATGAAGTATTGCTATTGAAATATTAGCAGCTATTGTAGATGCAACTTGACGTCTTAGGAGAATTTAATCCCTAAATGCCAACAAAAAAAGAAATGCAAAAAGACAAAACAATACAAATCGAAACTTTTCCACATGATTGTAAATACAAATATGAATAACAGGATTTACTTGATCTCACAATTGAGGAGAAAATTAGTAATCAAACTTTGAGATCAAAATAAATCACACCAAACTTGGAGGAAGACAAAATCACACATTTAGATCATAACGCGCACACACACAAAACTTGCTAACATGAATCAAAGGCCCATATAAGAAAGATTCGGGTTGGAAAAGGCCATAAAATGGCCACCTATGGCCTCAAAGTTACTAGAAACGAAGAAAGATGGCTTGACACTCATTCTGTAACACCCCGAGTGTGGCTTAAAAGGATCGAAGTGACTACTTATATCAACAAAGGTGCACCTTTCTTTTCGAAAAGCTCACTCTTAAGAACTCCACAGTTAAGCGTGCTTGCTGGGGAGCAATCTTGGGATGGGTGACCTCCTGGGAAGTTTCCCGGGCAGCGTGTGAGCGAGGATGAAACACGCCGAAAAGACTTGTGATGATTTGTGGGGCCAGTCGTCAATCCTTGAAGTCGTTATTGGTAAGACCTGCGACCGAGAGGGGTCGGGGCATTACAGATGGTATCAGAGCCGACCCGCGACCGTGAGCTGCACCAGTGGATGGAGAGCCCATGGGCAATCACCTAGCGGGGCAAAAATACTGGTTGTTGACCACCGGTCAAGAGGACTCGTAAGTCGGTCGGTTAGTGAGGTACAACGAGGACGTTGTGCGCTTCAAGTGGGGATAATTGTAACACCCCGAGTGTGGCTTAAAAGGATCGAAGTGACTACTTATATCACCAAAGGTGCACCTTTCTTTTCGGAAAGCTCACTCTTAAGAACTCCACAGTTAAGCGTGCTTGCTGAGTAGCAATCTTGGGATGGATGACCTCCTGGGAAGTTTCCCGGGCAGCGTGTGAGCGAGGACGAAACACGCCGAAAAGACTTATGATGATTTGTGGGGCCAGTCGTCAATCCTTGAAGCCGTTATTGGTAAGACCTGCAACCGAGAGGGGTCGGGGCGTTACACATTCACTTGTCTCTCTAGCTCTCTTGTGCTCCCTCAGGCTTCGTTTGGTCTTTAGAAAATTTGGTAAAAAGAAAAGTGTAAAGGAAAAAAAAGTAGGAAAAAAATGAGTTTTTTTCTCTTGTTTAGATTGAGGAAAAAATACAAGAATTTGGATGAGAAATTGAAATATTGATGAACTATTTGAATCATGTTGATGGCATCTAACCAAGGTGTGATTGGAGGAAGTTGGGAATCTTCCTCAAACTTACCTCACAATTTTATAAGGAAAATTTTATCACTTATTTCTAAAGAATTTTCCACGTAACTTTCCTTCAAAATTTTTTCTTTGTGATTTTCTCTAAACCAAACACAAGAAAAAAAGTAACTTTTTCAAAATTTTTTTCTTTTCATCAAATTTTTCACGGTCCAAACAAAACCCTAATAACTTCCTCCCACTGCATTTGAGATGATAGTCTCAAAAACGTCTCTTTTAGAAAGCTAAATTATATGAACAAATAAATTATGAATCTATTTTATGAGTCTATTATCCTTCATTACTCAGGGCATGTTCTTTCCATGGGTCAATTCCAAAATACCAACCTCAACGCACTTCAACCTACTTCAACCTACTTCAACCCACTTTAATCTACTTCTACTATTTTAACCAAGTTCAATTTATCACATAAAAAAAATTCAATCCACTTTAACCTACTTCATCCCACTTCAACCTACTTTAACTTACCTCAATCTACTTTAACCTACTTTACTCTATTACCCACGCCAATCTACCACGAAAAGAACAGGCCCTCATTGTCGCTATATAATTTTTTATTTCTTTTTTTCTTTTCTATAATCCCATCTTGTGTTATTATCTTTTTTTTTTTTTGGTAAGAAAGGTAACAATAACAATCTAGGATGCCCTTCTCTCAAGGGCTCATCTTAAATTGTCCTCAAAGAGGATACGACAAAGGTCCCGAGGAGGAACCACATTCCCCACATTTGTGGAATGAATTGAAAGACCAAACTTAGCCAGCCAGTCGGCTGCACTATTATCCTACCTACAATGTGATTAATAATAACGTTGTTGAAGCTATCTAAGAAGGTGTTGATATTTTGAATGAGTACGTAGATTTCCCATGGAACTTGAATTTTCCTTTGCACTGCTTGGATGAGAATGCGGTTGTCTCTTTCAAGATGAATATCAGTACATCCTTCTTGTACAGCTGCTTTGAATCCATTTCGCATGGCTGTTGCTTCTGCAACTAATATTGACGTTGCTCCTAAGTTGAATGCTGCCGCTTGTATGAATCGCCCTTTCCATTCGCAGATGAGAAATTCTCTTATTGTTCCTTGAGAACTTTAGATCCGTCAAAGTTGATTTTGACGAATCCTCCTTGGGGCTTCCTCCATGTTATCCACCGTGATTGCTTGCGCCTGCGGGTTGAATGATGTCGTAGGGATGGATGGAATGGTTGTGATAATTTGTTTCTTATACGCCATTTTGCGCTTGCACATTTTGCTCGTAAAAGAGATATGCCTGGACTTGATGATTCATTGCAAAATACTTTAGTATTTCTAGTTTTCCAAAGACTTCAAAGGAGCGCTACAATTCTATCCATCTGAATAGATGACAAAGAGTGCTTAAGATTGGAAAACCAATTTTCTATCTTCATTTGGGAGTTACTTGGAAGGTCAATAGTGACCTACTCGTGATTCCTTGCTAATTGCCAAAGTGTTTCATTCTTGCTATGATAGATTTGTGTTTCATTTCAAGATTTAAACTCATTTCTTACCAAATATTGTTAAGACCCGTTTCATTTCATAACAAATAACTAATGGGAGCATGAGAAGTATTAGCTCGTGGATGCTCATGAGGGCTCGTGAACTCCGGCAAGCCGAGCCTTGAACCTGTCAGGCTCGGGCTCGGCTTGGCTCTCTCTCTCTCTCTCTCTCTCTCTCTCTCTCTCTCTCTCTCTCTATATATCTGAAATGTACGCATATGTAACTTGTTTGCCTTCCTGATTTGTTTGAAACGATACAGGACAAATATGAGCAGCTGAAAGAGGGAACTGATGTGCAAGTCGGTTCCGCAGCAGATGATCACCTGTTCTTCACCGCAAGTGGAGGCTGGAGTGACAAGGGCTCCATATACGGACTTGGAAGAGAGGGTGCAGCCATGTTCGAGAGACCGATCGCGTGTAGGCGTAGTGGCGGCAGCACTTCCTCCGCATATTCTTCTCCCATAGTAACCCAGCTCCAAGATCAGTTGCAAACGACACAGAATGAGCTGCAAACGACTCAGGCTCGACTTCATTCGACAGAGGAGGAGCTGAGGAGTACTAGGGAGGAGTTGAGTAGTACTAGGGAGGAGTTGAGTACTACTAGGGCGGAGTTGGAAGCTACCAGGAAGGAGATGGATGTGCAACGCATTGGGCTGCTGGAGCTTAATGCTCGGTTTGATAGCTTTTCAGCACTGCTTGGCCACCCCACCCGTGCCGACAACTCTCAGGCATCGTCGTAGATGTAGGTATGTGTAGATGTTCATGTTAATTGTAAATTCGGCTATGTGTAGATGTAGGCAGCGTCGTACTCTGTCACATTGTAATTTCATGCACGTGACCGCTGGAACTCTGTAATTGTTGTGTTCGTGGAATGCGAAATTCTGGATATTTTGGTGCTATTTGTGTAATCTCGATTTAATTTAGAGATGCTCAACTACATGGTATGTATATAGCAAACAATATGCCCAGGTTGGAGACCGAAATTGGTATTTTGGTCTCTGTTAGAGACCGAGATGCTAGTTTGGTCTCCAACGCAGGCTAGCAGGAACCTCAGCCTGTGTTGGAGACCAACATGAAAATCGGTCTCCAATTGAGACCGGAAACCCGGTCTCCAGTGGAGACCGAGACAATATATTTGGTCTCAGATTGAGACCACATATATTGGTCTCCAATTGAGACCAACAGTTTTGGTGTCAATTAGAGACCATGTATATTTGGTCTCTAATGGAGACCACGGAAGTTGGTGTCAATTCGAGACCAGCCAACTCGGTCTCTGTTAGAGACCGACATTCCTGGACTCTAATTGAGACCAGAACGTTTGGTCTCAATTAGAGACCGGCTTATTTTTGGTCTCAGATGGAGACCGGATTTGCTTGGTCTCAGTCAGAGACCGGTAACCTGGTCTCAATTAGAGACCGGCACATTTGGTCTCAATTAGACACCACTATGCGCTTTTTGGTCTCTAAATTTGAATTGCTACCAAAGGTTTAGAGACCGAAGATTTTCGGTCTCTGTTTGGTCTCTAAAATTATTTAGAGACCGGCTTGCCTCAGTTAGAGACCGAAAGACTTCGGTCTCTAACTGGGCGCTTTCTTGTAGTAGATGCACGTTTGATGTTCATGTTAAGAAAGAGGAGGATGTCTTTATTCGTTCCTTTTTGTGACAAAAAAAAGTATTTATTCACTTTGCATGATTAGACGGTACCAAAACTATAGGAATATATCTACAAAATTTTTTTATTCACAATGAAAACAAAAGAAAGTTTAATTTTGAGCGATTGAGATGCATAACATTCATTCTAAATTTTGTAGAAGTATTGAAAAGTTTGGGGTTAACAACTGCTGATCACTCAAGATAAACATAAACAACGCAAATGCATAGCTAAAGCTTTAGAAGCTAGCAAAATACTCACCAACTTAAGAACTTCCTTAGTAGCAATAGCAATGATGTCGGCACAGGAGACCATACCAGGACATTGTTCTTCCACAGCTGCCTTCAAGGCATCGATAAATTCATAACCCCTCACACTGAGATTTGGCCCTGCTGTTTTCTCGGTTTCAGGCCCGTCTATTAGGATTGATGCATCACATCCCTACCGAAATATTAAAACCCGTAAGACTTGCATGCATGATTAATCATAAAAGCATGGACATGAGATTGCATTGGACAAGCTCTTATCCATAAGGTAAAAATTTTCCAGGCAATTAAGCTTTGAAGAACACTGATAATAATATTGGTATTTTGCATATATTCTTACAAATGAGACCAGAGGCATGACACATATCGTCTCTAACAGAAAATTTGGCAAGTATATTCAGTATTTTAGGTACATATACCACTAGTAGTGGACATTATGGTTATGGGACCTTGGAAGCTATCTACCTGAAGTACCAAAGGCCGGGGGGGAGGGGGTAAGGTTGAGTGCCTCATTGGCAAATCCTTATGGTCCAAAGCTACAGTAAAGGGCAGTCTAATATAATGGGAGCATAAGACAATTAACTGATAATGTAAATTATGTTAATGGCGAAAGTAGAAAAGAAGAATTCTTACATGGACAAAGCAATCATGGAATTGCATTCGAAGAAGCGCAGGAAGAATGGTAGAATCATTGCTAAATTCCTTAGCAACCAAGGTTACAATGAGTGCCTCAACATCTGTGGGACATCGTGCCTTATAGAAACCCACCTGCAAACCCGAAGGAGTAGGAGATCCAACGGAAGGAGGAGTAGAAGGTTGTGCAGGAGATGGAGGGGTAGGAGAAGTTGTCGGAGGAGAAGCAGGTGGAGGGGAAGGAGATTGAGGAGGAGGAGCAAGAGGTGGCGGAGGGGTAGCTGATTGAGGAGGTAGAGGAAGCGACGTAGAAGGAGGAGTTGGATGTTGAGAAGGTCCGGGAGAAGAGGGAAAAGGAGCAGTGGAAGGTGCGAGGGAAGCTGGAGGAGGAGGAGGAAGAGGAGACGGAGTAGGAGGTGCTGGTGCAGGAGGAGTAACAGGACTTGTAGGTCCTAGAGGAGTCGGAGGGGGAGCCATATCGGAAGGAGAAGGTCCCATATCTGAAGGAGGTCCTGAATCACCATCATCAGAAGGAAGAGGAGAAGGGGCTAAAGAAGGACCGGACCTAGGCCCAACGGCTAACCCATGCATACGGGCAGTTGAGCTTGCGGCTACAACCATTGAACCCAACCCGGGTGGTAAACCATTTGCTTGGACTCGGCACTCACCCTTGTGGCTTATCATTAAGATAAGCCCAAGGGTTAGTGCCATAACTAACCCGGAAGGCGTACACAACCTCATTTTTTTTCCCCCTTTGTTCCTTGCTTCTTACTATTGTGTATGATTGTACCAAGCCAAACTAATCTAGCTAAAGTCATGATACATTTTTTTATATGAAAGGGTTAAGAACGAGTAGAATTAGTAATTAAAAGATGGAATGCACGACCTTCATTACGTTCTGCCCCGGTTAGGATCACAACAAACGTGCCATAGCGTAATGTAAGATGTGCATATTCTATTGAACACGAAAATGACCGCCACGTTCAAATGAGAGATCCAGATTTATAGATTAATATATACTGACACTTGTTTAAGATAAGTCAACATGAAACCACAATAAAGCCAAATAAATCGTGTAAAGATCAATTGATGACAATGCTGTGTAAAATAATTGGCCGTCGATTCTAGCTGGTTGACATTGTACACTAGTTCTCATTTGCCATCTGTTTACAGGAATAATGAAGTTGATGTTTACTACTTCTCTAAGTCTTATAAATTTATTCAATTATGTATATATATATATATATATATATATATATATATATATATATATATATATATATATATATTTGGGTCCTATAACGTCCGTTTCATTGGAGTCGAACTACTACTAGTCCAATGAGGAGTAGAGTTCTCCCATCACAGATATTTTTCATGCACAAGACTTGAACTAGGGATCTCACTTAAGGAAAATAAGTGTCAAACTACTTGAATCAACCTGTGTTGGTATTCAATTATGTATATTGACTATTTAAAATAATATAATTTTATAAAGATCCGTTGAAAAGATATGATCAGAGATGTATGTTTAGTGTCTACATGAAAAATTTAGTAATGTAATAAATGATGGATCTAAAAATTTTTTACAATGGTGAATGTTTTTTGAAATTTTAAAAATTTGATAATAACAATTAATTTTTGTGTATGTCCATGTGAGAATTTTGAATAATTTTAAATTTTTACTGTCAACGATTGTCGTAGACACCAACGATGTCAATATAAATCCACTTGAGTCTTTAATAATAATCTCGATATCTATTGACTTTAAAGCCACATGTACAATTTTTAAGTGACTTTGGGTTGAGAGGTGACAATTTTAGTGCATGAGTTGTAACTTCCTTCCTTTCTCTCCCACTCCTTTTCACAGCATGATATCAGTAATTTATTCTTTCTCTCACTCCATTCTATTCATTCCGTTCCATTCCATTCTATTCCTTCTCACTCCTTACGATTCTTCCTACTTTTATTATAGGGAAAAAAAAACCCTATTCATTCTCACTCCATTCTATTTCTTCCCACTCTATTCTATTTCTTTCCGTTCTACACCCGCAGTGTCATTGGTCCAGTACAAGCATTGGATTTGGAGTACTTACATTGACAAAACAATTTTGAAGTGCAAATGAAGAACACGACGATGAGGTGGATCCATCTTCAGTCACAACAGGATGACAGGCCATATTATTAGAGTCGATTGGCGAAGATCCAAGAGAGTCGGAGTAGCTGGTAGCCTTGAACGGTTTGAGTTCGCCCACCTTGAAGTCGAAAAAAATCGAATCTCTGACTCTCATTCCCTTGGCTTCCATGCGAACAAGATGAGACAAGGGGCTAGTGCCATAACTAGCCAAGAGGATACCGGGCACCTTCGTTGGTTTTCTTTGTTTCAAGCTTCTACGCTTGATCCTTGACGTTTAAGATGATTTGGTGTAGTAAAAATTGTTGTCTAAGAGCCTGTTCTTTTCGTAGGTAAATTTCAAAATATCAACCTCAACTCATTTCAACCCACTTCAACCTACTTCTACTATTTTAACCAAGTTCAATTTATCACATAAAAAAATTCAACTCACTTCAACCTACTTCAACCTACCTCAACCTACTTCAATCCACTTCACCATTTTACTCAATCCAATTTACCTACAAAAAGAACAGGCCCTTAGAACACATTTTTGCGTACACAGGTCTCTGGTTCCCCCCTTCTTTTTTTGGGGGGGGGGTCGATTGAGAGAATTGGTCCAGGATTTAGTGGACTGCACAACCCATTGCTACAAGCAATTTCTGATGTGCTTTCATGAGCACATATTCTCATTGTCCATGTATATATATTTTTTAAGCGCATATTTGTCATATATTAATTTTTTAATATATATTTGCTGATGTGTCTCTTGAGAGTGTGTGCTTCCAGTAGTATGATATGTATATTGATTGCTACATGGAAGCGAGTCAGTGTAATCGCACTCTCATTTGACATAAAGATGGCCGCCTAGTTATTTTTGTATTTTATGTTTTGGGTTGTAATACACGCAATAACTAAGGCTGCATGAAAATTCTAACAACCCACAAAACTAATTAAAGAAAACTATACTATTGTGCATTTGATAGGGTGCAAGACATTTATCATTTTCAAATCGGGGTGATGACCAAGAGCAATAATTTTTTTTTTTCAATTTTTGTTAGTTATACTAGTATATTATGTGGTCTAAAATCATTAGATCTTCATTAATTATAATTTTTTGTCAGTTATTAAACTAGAGTAATCACCAAAGCCTATATTACGTACATACTCGAGAGTATGCACTCTCATGTGACACATAAGTAATTTTACTAAAAAATATAATATATGATAAATACACGCTAAAAAAATATATAAATTAGATGTGGGAGCACATACACAAAAGTGTACATAATAATTTGCTAGTAATCACCGGCCATGCAAGTTGATACAAATATACCTAATACAATCAACCATGTCAATCAAAGAAAACCAAATAAATGTAATTTTTAAACCTGAAAAATTGTAAATAATATGATAATTTTACCCAATGTATAATTAGCAAACTATTCAATCCAATTTTTTTTTAAATTACAATATAACATATATATTATTCAATAGTTTAATCTTGACCAGCATTTTTATGTGCCTTATGGTAATACCTTTATTATTTTCTTAAGCAAAATTTAACTTTTCTTAATCATTTCTACTGGCTCATTTAAGCCTATGCAAAGAGTCCCTTAAGATCTATCTACCATTTTGTGTGGGTTTCCTGTCTGAACTTCCATGTAGATTCCTCTCCTCATTATCCATGTGGGAATGTATTTTTAGCATCTAATTAGAAGAGATTCCAACACTTATTAGAATCAGCCTAGGCAATGACACTCCTCATAGTTGCTACTTCTACAATTTGCTACTTTTACAATTAGAGAAAAAGAGAGTTCCTTCACTTTGACATTAAGAGCACTACGCAAAAATCATCACATTGCGTAATCATAATAATGTTTTGTTTTAATTAATGAGTCATGTAATATATGTAGTACCGTTAAAGTACATTATATTATATATAATTAAAAACTATTACTCTATACAAAAGAAATGTATGACAATTTATGTAGGCATTAATAGTTTACTACTCGATAGGATACTTACAATATTGAAAGCATCTCATTTGCACCAAAAAAAAAAAAAAAAAGATGACTGATATGCCCGACAGTCTCGATATATATTTCAGTCACTCAGCTCAGAATAAAATCTTTGAAAACACCCTCAAAAAATGCAAAGAAAGAGGAAAGCCTGAAAATGATATGAAATAACAAATGAAAGAAAAGAAAAAGGAACAAAACAGACAGTTTTTGTAGCCGGTGTAGGAATCAAGGCATTAAGGTAAATTAGTTGAGGCTGCCACACTGGGTCCTAATTTGGCCCTCCTCACCAGTGAGCACTTCAAAAGCCTGCAATTTGATCATGGCATTTGCGAGCTTGATGTTGAACAAGGTGTTGTTCCCAGCCATGCCCAAAACGAATCGTCGAGTTTCTGAGTCCCGGGACAAGTCTTGGTCCACCGGGAGAATTCCTCTGTTAGCCAAGAGCTGGCCATAGAAAGTGTTATCAACTGTGTTCTCGTTTGTCGGGTCTTGGTTGAGTCTAGTTGGAGTGCCTGGTCCGTTTTGGCATAGTGCAATTAGCTGACTCCTAAGGCGTGGGTCCATGTTGCGATCAAACTTGCCTGAACCTGGATTGATCCTTTCTTGAAAGAAGTTACAGTGTGTAATTCCAACAGTGTGGCAACCTATTTTATATATATGTGATCGGAAAAATGTCGTTATGATAAGTATTTATAGCCAAATTTTGCGTTGTGGTACGTACTAAGGTAGAGAATTATAGAGGTACCTAGAAGAGCGACCATTTCTTCAGCGGAAAAGCCTCTGGCATCGAAGAATGCAGCAGCTTCAGAAGCTGTCATGTCCGGACTTGGAAGATTTACATCTTGTGCTCTTGATACAAGTCCGTCCCTTCGTCCTGTTTGAACAGGGTAGTCTAGGCCTTGACCCTATGAATACGAGAACCCATGAGATTCATTTCTTAGATGATAGGATGAGTACATTGTGTTAAAAGCATCATAACCAAAGCAATTTACAAAGAAATATTATACCAGTCTAATAAGTTCTTTGGTAGCAACAGCAATAATGTCAGCGCAAGATACAACACCGGGGCATTGTTCTTCCAAAGTCGCCTTCACAGCCTCAATGAATTCATATCCCCGAACACTGCCGTTAGGACCAGCTGTCTTCTCCGTTGATTGACCATCAATCAGGATTGATGCATCACATCCCTATTCAAAATATATATATTAGATTAGACTACAAGATAGATTAAATCGTATGTAGAAGATAAAGCAAATGCACCATGATAATTCTTCTTATCAGCTAGAACTGACTACTATTAGTGCAAGGGATCTTATGGTCATCGATTGCGGTTGCTTACATGGACAAAACAGTCATGGAATTGCATGCGAAGAAGAGCGGGAAGGATGGTAGGATCATTCTTAAACTCTTCTTGGGTTTGTTCAGCAATGATTGCCTCCACATCCACAGAGCTTGAGCATTTTCCATCGTAGAAACCCACTTCCAAGCCAACAGCTTCACCAGGAGAAGTATCAAAGTCGGAATTACGAGGACCAGGAGCCTTTTTCTTAGAAGGAGCACGAGCACGAGCAGGAGCAGGAGCAGGAGCAGGAGCAGGGGAAGGAGAAGAAGAAGGTGCAAGAGCATCGGAGGAGCCGGTAGGCTTGAACATGCTCAGTTCGCCCAGTCGGATACCGAGAAAACTGAATCTATAACTTTCACCAATTTGGCTCGAGATCAAGAAGAGGCAAAGGGTTAGTGCCATCACTGGCCTAGAAGTTACAGCAGGGGACCTCATTGTTTTCCTCTTTTTTGAGCTCCTTTTACTTGATATGATCCTTGATGTTTTTCAATTTTGATTGTTGTGGTGTAAGCTGATCCAAGGACACATTATATATACACAGGTCATATGGAGAGAGAAGGGAGGAGTGAGAGGATTGGTTCATGACCTAGTGGAGCGCACGACCCATTGCTATCTACTTGGAACTTTTGTCGTCATGAACGTGCGATCGCGTAAAATAGATGGCCTCCTTGTTATTTTCCTATTTTATGTTCTAGGTGACAATACGTGTAACAAGGAGGGTTGTATGAAGATTCTAACAATCACAGAAAATAAAAATGAAAATTGCTGTTACATTTCGTAGGAGTGTGATGTTATGTAATGTGATTAGTAAAACAGTTCAATTTTTTTTTCCCTCCATGGATTACATTCTATTTCATTCCTTCCTACTAGACTTGGTATAAGCGACAAGTTTTAGACCTACTGTTTAACCGGGGAATGGGCTCAATCTTCATCATTTTTACTTGCCTTCCTAAAGGCTACCTCAAATCCATGGTGTAATACCTTAAGGTGTGGTTAACAGAAAAGTTTAAAGACTTTGAAATGGGTAATTCACATCATTAAAGGTGCATCTTCTTTTTCGAAAAGTTTACTCTTAAGACTTTCACAGTTGAATGTGCTTGTTGTAGAAGAGTCTTAGTATGAGTGACTTATTGGGAAGTTTTCTACGTGGCATGTGAGTGAGGATAAATTACACTGTAAAGACTTGTGTTGAATTGCAGGGCCGGTCGACGATCCTTATAGTTATTTTTGTAAACTGTTTTGCGGCCTGAGAAAGGGTCGGAGGTGTTACAGACTCTATCATAACCGCCTTGTGATCGTGAGTCGCATCAGTGGATGGGAGAGCCCTAATTAGTCACATAGCAGGTAGACTTGATCAACAGGTGGGATGCCGCCCAACCCGCTCTGAGCTTAGAAAATGAGGGTTAGGGTCGTTTTTTTTTTTTTTTTTTGGGTCTCCAACCCACCCCAACTTCAAATTGAGGGTACTCGACGAATAAGGATCAGGGTCAAGTAGAGGTTTTGACCTTCCGACTTGGCCCGTTGTCCCTCACTTTTTAAAATTAAAATATAAAACTAAAATAAAATACTTTGAGTTTCATTTGTTCAAAGTCTTTTGACTTACTAGTTTCGTGCCCCCCTCTTAGCCTCTTCCCTCTCATTCACGTCTTCAAATTTCATTGGCTCTTAACTTTCAAATTCTCACGCTCGCTCTCTGGTGATCCGAGGGTAGCCGCAGAGTCAGGATCAGGGTCAAGGCTATGCCGACCAGCATGAGAGTCAGGTATGGTTAGGGTCCAGAAAACCCTGTTCACCGACCCTCATGACCCAACCCTCAACTCACTTCAACCCTCAATTTTTGATTAGGTCTGATAGCAGGGCAAAGGTACATACTTGGATAGACCACTGGTCAAGGTGGTTGTATATCGGTCAACTTTTGAAGCATAACAAGGATGTTCTCTTTTTCAAGTGGGGTTGAATGTAATACTCAAATTTGTGATTAAAGGAAAATTTCAAATGATTTGAAATGATGATTTATATTATAAGAAGCACCATCCCTTTTGGAAAGTTCACTTTTAAGAGCTCGACAATTAAGCGTGCTTGCTATTGAATAGTCTTAGAATAGATGACATATTAAAAAATTTCTCATGTAGTGTGTGAATGAAGACGAAGTGCATTAGAAATGTTCGTAAAGGCCAGTTAACAATTTTTGAAACCATTTTTAATAATTATATTCGCAACTGAGGAAAGGGGTTTACATCATTATTCACCGCTTCTCCAATTTTGAGAACGAGTGACTACTGATATGTCAGAACGAGCTACACCATAACACAATTTACAGTATCCATGTCCACGCAGGGTGCGATATATATATATATATATATATATATATATATATATATATATATATATATATATATATATCTCAGTAAACCACTGTATACCATTGGCGATGTAATTTAATTTTAATTTTTAACAAAACATTGTCACGTTACCAATACGAATGGGAGGGAAATAGATACTGTTGGACTGGTAAATTTTTATAGATTTTTTTATTTTATAAGTCAGTGGCGAATTTAGGATTTTTATCTAGGGTGTTCAGCTAGAAATGTCACTAACACATACACTATAAAAGAAAAATCATATGATGAAGTTCAATACTGAAGTAATTCATTGTTGTGATTGTCATTTATGATGGTTAAATTTGAAATTGTTGACTTTCCCTTTATCCCTTAATATGATATGTTTGTTTTGATGAAAGAGAAAAAGGAATCTTAGAGATTAATATTATTTTAAATTTAATTTTATATCTCAAGGTGATATCTCAAGGTGATATTATTATTATTTGATTGTAATTGGTTAAATCTATTTTGTTGCCAAAAATATAAGATTGAGATGAAGTCAAATGAGCAAGTTTTGTGCAAATAATTGTGGAATATTTCAAGGAGCATATAAGGCAACTTATCATCTTCTAGAAGCTTGCCAAGTTATGGAATTAGCCGTTGAAGAAAATCCAGAGACGTTGAGCATGATCTGCAAACTTAGCAAATTTCAAGGGCTTGAGTAAACTGGTTCAAGGGCTTGAATTGTGACTTTCCATAACAAGTGCAACGGCTAGCTCAAGACTTTGACTATAAAAAGGGGCTGAATTTGCAGCAGAAAAGACATCAAGCAAGACAAGCATTCATTGGCATACTCAAACACACTCTCTTATTGTATTCATTGAGCTTTAATTTGCTATTGTTCTTTGAGTTATTCAAGTAGTGTTTAGGTAGGATTATAGAGTTGAAGGGTCAATTCTACCAAGTCTTGTTGAGGGTGTCAACTTGGGTCTTGGAACTTAGAGTAGGTGTACTCTAGAGTTGTAATCATTTCTCCTAATAAAGATTCGGGTTAATTCTAGAGTTAGGGAACTCTAGACGGGGATTAAGCCTGTTGAGGTCTAACTTCGTTAAAAAATTCGCTTGTGTTTTATCCACGTTTCTTTTCCGCACTTTATTTTGATTAAATTGTGATTTTGATCATCACCCTATGCACCCTCCCTCTAGGGTAATTTAGTAGCTTTTACACTTTCAATTGGTATCAGAGCTCTTCAGAATGCAACCTGACGAAACAGTCAAGGAGATGTTCACAGGGTTTACTGATATAACGAACAATCTTAAGTCCCTTGGCAAAACCTACACCAATGAGGAGATGGTTAGGAAAATACTTGAGTGTCTTCCTAAAAACAAGTGGGGTCCCAAGGTCACTGCAATTGAGGAAGCCCAAAACCTCAAGACACTAGCTTTGGATGATTTGCTAGGAAAACTCCTTACGTACGAGATTCATCTTAAAGAAGATGAAGAGGAAAAAGAAACTCAATTCAAGAAAGGAGTAGCATTCAAAGCTGGAAGTGAAGACGCCATTTCCTCGGAAGAAGAGTCAAGTGAAGAGGATGAAGATACTATGGCAACGATCGCTAAAGGCTTGAAGAAACTGTTTAAATCAAAGAAATTTGATCCCAAGAAGTTCTGCAAAAAGGGATCATCATCAAGCAAAAATGAGAAGTTCTCAAAAGGTACGAAATTTCTAAACAACAAAAGTGATTCTAACTTAGGTCCTTATTTTGGTTGTGGTTTGCCAGGATATATTTTAAAAGATTGTCCAGTCTTGCAAATAAAACATAAGCAAAAAGCCAAGAAGGAATTCAGGAAAGCCATGATTGCCGCATGGAGTGATAGTGATTCCAGTGACAGTGACAAAGAAGAAGGAATGGCAAACCTATGCCTTATGGCGAATGACGTTCAAGAAATCGAATCTGAAAACTTGGATGAGGTAGACTATTCTGACCTTCTTGAATATTCGAAGGATGAATTAGCTCAAGCATTAATCCAATGCATTTGGTGTGAACAAGAATATTTGTCCAAGATAAAATCCTTGAAGAAAACAATTCGTAATTTACTCTCTAAAAAAGAGTCGTTACAAAAATTGAATAGTGAATCTCTTTCAAAAATTGAAATACTTGAAAATGAAAAGAAAGAGCTTCAATCCAAACATGAGGGTCTAGAAAAAGTAGTATTAAAATTTTCTAAAGGACAAGAAAACTTGGACAAATTGCTAGGCTCTTAAAGGATGTCTTTCAACAAAGAAGGCATTGAATACAATCCTTTTAACAAAAAGAAAAATTACAAAAATTTCTTTGTTCATGAAACATCCAAAGACAAATCTCACACCGTATGTAATTATTGTTTAAGAAAGGGTCATATTTCCTACTCATGTCCTCTCAAAAAGCCAAACACCAAGATAATCTAAGTTTGGGTACCAAAAGGAACAAGACCACAAAATAGGGTCACAACATATGTTGGACCCAAATTCGATATCAAGGTTAGAAAGATTTAATCTATTGTTTTATAGGCGTACTTGAAAGCCGGCAATTTGTGATTTTGACCATGGCTAGAAAGGTTGATTTAGTGTTGATGAACTTCTATTTTGTCATATTTTTAGCCTCTATTTGACCCAATTCCTCCCTCGTTTTCACGTTTAATTGCATTAAGGGAGAGTCAAATCGGCCTCCTTTTGCATACTTTTCACTTATACAGCATCTTTCGGTATTTTCAGGAACTTTATCGAAGAAACAGAAAGATGAACAATATTCAGCAGAAAGGAGCGCCAAGGAGGCGACTTTGGGTCACGAAAAAGTGTTGCACGGAAGTCCCGGGAAATCGGACACACGCGACACAACCGAACGGCGAAAAACAGACCAAGCCAACCGGCCACCACGTGGCACGACCGTGCCACGTGTCGCGGCCAGCTGTGCTTGGTTCGTCCTCTTTTCGTGGTACCGGCAGAATTTTGGCACGAGGTCCCTGTGCCGCCGAGCACAACCGTGCCACTTTAGTGACTCGCGAATAAAGCCTCGGGCACGAGCAGTTCGAGGGCCTGCTTAGTTTATGCTTTAGTTTTTGTTCTAGTTTTCTCTCAAAAAGCTTTCCTCTAGGCGATTCTTAGGTTTATTCTAAATATTGAATATTTATACTTTCGATTGTACTTTTGGATTGAAGGCTCGATTCTACCTTGAATTTATGCAGTTTATTTCAGGTTCTCTCTCAATTCTCTCTTCTTCTTGTTCTTTAATTGTTTTAGGTTTGAGTATAATGTCGAGTGATTTGGATTGTGTGATTGTTGTCTCAAACATAGTTGTAGGCTAAATCCCTCAACTTAGGTTGGGATTAACACCGGATATGTATTGTTGAACTATGAACTAGTCCAATCCATTCTTTCCCTGTGTTTGTAATTGCGAATTTTACTATGCACGCCACCTGTTCGCTGAAATGCTCGAAAGAACATTCATCCTTTTTATTGGGGTTTAGGGGAGCGTTGAGAGACGGAACCTTTACCTAGTGCGACTTAGTACACGATTAAGGTTTTAACATGAGAATAGTTAAGCTTTAATTAGGATTTGAGATTATAGATCTTGTAATCCTTCGACTTTTAGTCCCATGAAAATAGGCGACTATGGTTCTAGGATTAGTCTTCGACCCTTGAGAGAGGGAGAAGATGGGCTTAATTGGCAATCTATCCATTCGTGATGCATGCTTAAGATTGTTTGATTGGATTAGTATCTGATTCACTAGCATATTCGTACCGTTAATTCCAATCTAGGTGCCTTCCATTATGCTGTTTGATTCACTGTTTAATTGTCTAAATTCCTTAGTTTAATTCTCAAAAAAAACCCCTATTGTGATCACCTAGCTTGAGTTGTCTAATTAGTTCCGGTAATTGAAGCCAAGTTCCCTGTGGATTCGACCCGTACTTGCCCGTTACTAGCTATAGCTACGCCGTGCACTTGCGGTAATTAAAACTGCTAACAAGTTTTTGGCGCCGTTGCCGGGGAACTTGCGCCCTTCAATATTAGAATCGGTTAGCGGACTCTAGACTAGGCTTTTTCTTTTCCTGTTTATCTCCTCTTCGTTTCCCCCTCCCCCATTTGTGCTTGAAACTGTTTACGCCCTGGTAATGTTGGTTTTATATGCGCAGGCGTAGCCAAAGGGACCAACCACTTGCTCCTTTTGACCCAGAAATCGAAGCCACCGCCCGAAGGCAAAGCGGTGCAAGAAAGAGGCACCAAGAACAAGTCATAATGGCTGAGCAAGATCATCGAGTGTTGCGAGATTATGCCCTCCCTCAAGCATCGGGCATAACCTCCTCCATCGTTAGCCCTGCCATCGAGGCTAACAATTTCGAGCTCAGCCCCGCACTGATTACTTTTGTGGAGAGGGAGCAATTCGGCGGGCACCCCTCGGAAAATCCCAACGTGCACCTTCGCAGATTCCTTGCGAAGTGTGACACCATCAAGCTGAACGGGGTGTCCACCGACGCAATTCGCCTGCGGCTCTTTCCCTTCTCACTGCGGGATAGAGCCAGCGACTGACTGCAGAACGAGGAGCCCAACTCGTTCACCACTTGGGAAGTACTCTCCAAGGCGTTCCTCAACAAGTACTTCCCACCTGGCAAGACTGCCAAGTTGAGGACAGACATCACCTCCTTTGCCTAGCAGGACAGTGAGTCTCTTTATGAGGCCTGGGAGAGATTTAAGGACCTTCAGCGCCAGTGCCCCCACCATGGAGTTTCTGACTGGCTCCTAATCCAAACTTTCTACAATGGATTGGAGCGGTCAGTGAAGATCTCAGTTGATGCCGCAGCAGGGGGTGCTCTAATGGGCAAGTCTATTGAAACGGCAAAGGCGTTGTTGGAAGAGATGGCTTCCAACAACTATCACTGGTCGAGTGAGAGAGCCACCCCCAAAAGGGGCAGTGGCAAGCACGAGGTTGACGCTGTGACGCTCCTAGCGAGCAGGGTGGATGCCCTCGCACAGCGCCTGGAGAAAGTGACTACCTCATTCGCCACTTCTGCGGGGCCATCCATGGGGATCTATGCCATTTGTGAGGCATGCGGTGTACAGGGCCATACTGCTGTTGAGTGCTACAATGCTCCTTCCAGCATTGAACATGTCAACGCCCACCATACTTACACCTCACCTCCTCAAAATAACCCCCATCCCACCTCCTACAGCCAGGGTTGGAAGAGTCACCCGAACCCCCTCTACAAAAATCCCAACCCCCATCTTCAGAACTCCATGCAACTACCAGGTTTCCACAACCGAGCTCCCTACACTCCACTCCCTCCACCTCCTGAACCTACATCTCACCTGGAGAGTCTTATGGAGCGCTTCATAGTGACTCAGACTACGACCAACGAGACTCTTAAGAAGTCCATCCATCTATTAACCTCCAGGGTAGATGCCATGGCCGCCCATCAGAAAACGATGGACACACAGATTGCTCAGATTGCCCAACAGGTGAACCATTTGTCTCGACCTCAAGGGCAACTTCCAGGCCAGACCGAAGTTAACCCCCGCCGCCATGTCAATGCCATCTCCACGATGGACGAGGGGTTAGTAGAGAGCCCAGTGATGGTTCTCCAGGAGGTAATTCCTGTTCCTGACTCTACAGGAACCGAGGGGTAAAAGAAGAAGGAAGAGAGTATGAGTTCTACTGAGGAGGCCACCCCTACACCTCCCATTCGTCCCTATCAGCCGCCAGTGCCTTACCCTCAGCGACTGGCATGGTCCAAGCTACGTCAGCTTGAACCTAGATTCGCGCGATTCCTAGAGATCTTATGCCGAATCTATGCCTGTAGCCCCTTTTTGGATGCTCTCAAGAATGCCCCTGCACAATTTAAATTTCTACAAGAGCTCCTGTCCAAGAAGGGAGATCCAGGGGACGTCTCAGTGGCCCCCGTCATCAGATCCTACAGCGTACTTCTATCGGAGCGGTCGCCATTGAAACTGCAGGATCCTGGCAGTTTCTGTATCCCATGCTGCATAGGGGATACGCAGATTGAGAGAGCCCTTTGTGATTTGGGCGCCAGTGTAAGCATCATGCCGCTCTCTCTTTGCCAGAAACTGCAATTGCGGGACCCTACACCCACCAGCATTGTCATTCAGCTTGCCGACTGCTCTATTCGGCGGCCTGTGGGCATTCTGGAGGATGTCCCTGTCCAGGTGGATCAGTTTCTGGTCCCATTTGATTTTATCATCCTCGACATGGACGAGGACTACCGTGCCCCCTTCATCCTAGGTCGACCATTCCTTGCGACTGCGGGGGCGGTGATCGACGTACAGACGGGCACCATGTCCTTCACCGTTTGTGGCGAGCGCGTGGATTTTCACTTCTCTCCACCCACACAACCTCCCACACCTATGCCCACTCCACACCCTCAGCCCCCACTCCCCCTCCTTTTCCACCTGCTCCGGGAGTGGCGATCACTGATTGGGGTGGAGGATTCCCTCTGCGGCCGCCTGTCCTGCCTCCCCCACCCCCATCACCTACTGCTGTTCTTGGCGGGCCTCCTTGGGTGACACTGATGCCTGATTTCACCCCTGGGGAGGTGCTAGCTACCTCACCGTCCACTTCTTCCACCCCCACACCTCCTTCCAGCATACGAGCATCGTCCTCCTGAGGTAAGGGTCAAGCTTAAGACCTAAAACAAGCGCTTCTTGGGAGGCAACCCAAGGCCCTTATCGTCTTTCAAAAAAAAAGTAAAAAAAAAAAAAGAACGTGTCACTCCCCCCTTTTTCCTCTGCCCCCTTCCGTTCCCTTTTCTTTTCAGCGTCCTTTTCATTGAGGACAATGAAAATATCAAGCATGGGGGGGTAAGCTTGTCGCTCTTTGGGTAATATTGCGGGATAGGGCGATTGCCATCGTTCGTATTTGCATCATTTAGATAGGACTTCATATAGTTGCACTAGTTTATTTTTACCCTTTTATTGTCAGAGCATGTAGTTTAGAGCATATAGGATTAGCTTTTGCATTCAAAAGGAGAAATGATCGAGTAGGGCGTTCGTAAGCTTCCCAGGTACCATCTCTTACCATTTTCTTCATTATCCTTTATAACTTTATTGCTTTAGTAGCTAGTTTTATTGCTTTGAAAAAAAAACCCAAAAAAAAACAAAAATACGGTTTGCGAAAACCCCTCTTGTGATGAGATTGAAAGGGGTGATGATTGATTGATCATGTTGGGTTGTGTGTTGAGGCGTTCGTAAGCTTCCCAGGTACCATCTCTTACCCTTCTCTTCATTATCCTTTATAACTTTATTGCTTTAGTAGCTAGTTTTATTGCTTTGGAAAAAAAAAAAAACAAAAAAAAAACAAAAATACGGTTTGCGAAAACCCCTCTTGTGATGAGATTGAAAGGGGTGATGATTGATTGAACATGTTGGGTTGTGTGTTGAGGCGTGACTTGTCTTGGTGTGAGTCTTTGTGCAAATTGTGTTTGTTTTGTCATCTGTAGTTTCTTTGCCCTGTGTTGCATGCTAACTACCCCTAAGATTCATGTAATTTGACTTGATTGACCTTGATGAATGAGACATACCTTGGAGTAAGTCACTTGACTGTGGTAGGTTTACCTGTGAGATTCTTGAGCCTAATGACTATTCATTACATATAGTCTCTACTTCCTTTTATGTGTGACTCCTCCATGATGCATCTCTAGAACTTGGTCTTGTTCTCCTTGAAACTGCACTTAGCAATTGCATGTGTTGACATGATTGAGGTAATTTTCGTTCACGTAGCCACATTAGCCAGAAAGCCACCCGTTGTTGCATGTTACCCCTTTGGCAGCCCTTTGTGCCTTTCCCCTTGTTGTTGTTGTTGCACCATATCAATTACACACTTGACTTGTGCATATTTCCTTCACCCTTGTCAAGGTCTAGTGGGGCGGCACTTTCACAATGTAGTTGGGCCATTTGGGGCATTTGATTATTCACTGCGGGCATAATACTAATGGCTCGTTTTGGGGAACAATTGCGAATTAATTTTTATACTTCCAACGCTATCCAATGTGCATCCTTTTTGCTTCTCAAAAAAAAAAAAACAAACAAACAAACAAAAAATGAAAGAAAATGAAATGAGAAGTTGCAAATAAAATGGGTAACATGGAAGCTTTTTGCAATAAGCTTGTTGGTTTCTCCTTAGAGGTTTTTGCGAGCTTTGCCACTCGATTCGCAAGTTGGTGTGAAGTTGTATCTATAATGCTGAATTGTGGAAGTGTTCTTGCTCCCTAGTCTTTGACTAATAGCTCCACTTTTCCAAATTATTCCACTTCTCACCTTTGACTTTAGCCCCATTACATCCCTATTGCAAGCCCTTATGATTGACACATTGCATATTGCATTCTCGTGGTGGAGAGTAGAGAACTTTACCAAGCGTATGGTAGTTGCCTGATTGGTTGGAGTATTGAGCGTACCCTTGTTACATATTTCAAACACATTAAGAGGAGTGTTCCACTTTACCCTTAAGTGAGATCCTACCAGTCTTACTTGCTCACCATTTGTTGAGGAAAGTCATGTCCTACTATGTAATTCAATATTGGGATGTGTGGTGTGTTTCATTTGGGTAAGGTGATTCATGAATGCCATTGCATACGTTTTTATTAAGATTATCTTGCACACCTTGACTTGACCGCCTTCAATGCATTATCAGCGTGATTTGTCGATCCTCCATCCTTTCTTTGAAGAGGGTGTGTTTAGAGGTTTACCATCCTCCCTCATCTTTCACAGCGTAGTCTTGCTTGGGGACAAGCAAGAAATAAGCATGGGGACGTGATGAACTTCTATTTTGTCATATTTTTAGCCTCTATTTGACCCAGTTCCTCCCTCTTTTTCACGTTTAATTGCATTAAGGGAGAGTCAAATCGGCCTCCTTCTGCATACTTTTCACTTATACAGCATCTTTCGGTATTTTCAGGAACTTTATCGAAGAAACAGAAAGATGAACAATATTCAGTAGAAAGGAGCGCCAAGGAGGCGATTTTGAGTCACGAAAAAGCGTTGCACGGAAGTCCCGGGAAATCGGACACACGCGGCACAACCGAACGGCGAAAAACGGACCAAGCCAACCGGCCGCCACATGGCACGGCCTGACCGTGCCACGTGTCGCGGCCGGCTGTGCTTGGTTCGTCCTCTTTTCGTGGTACCGGCAGAATTTTGGCACGGGGTCCCTATGCCGCCGAGCACGACCGTGCCACTTTAGCGACTCGCGAATAAAGCCTCGGGCACGAGCAGTTCGAGGGCATGCTTAGTTTATGCTTTAGTTTTTGTTCTAGTTTTCTCTCAAAAAGCTTTCCTCTAGGCGATTCTTAGGTTTATTCTAAATATTGAATATTTATACTTTCGATTGTACTTTTGGATTGAAGGCTCGATTCTACCTTGAATTTATGCAGTTTATTTCAGGTTCTCTCTCAATTCTCTCTTCTTCTTGTTCTTTAATTGTTTTAGGTTTGAGTATAATGTCGAGTGATTTGGATTGTGTGATTGTTGTCTCAAACATGGTTGTAGGCTAAATCCCTCAACTTAGGTTGGGATTAACGCCGGATATGTATTGTTGAACTATGAACTAGTCCAATCCATGCTTTCCCTGTGTTTGTAATTGCGAATTTTACTATGCACACCACATGTTCGATGAAATGCTCGAAAGAACATTCATCCTTTTTATTGGGGTTTAGGGGAGCGTTGAGAGACGGAACCTTTATCTAGTGCGACTTAGTACACGATTAAGGTTTTAACATGAGAATAGTTAAGCTTTAATTGGGATTTGAGATTGTAGATCTTGTAATCCTTCGACTTTTAGTCCCATGAAAATAGGCGACTATGGTTCTAGGATTAGTCTTCGACCCTTAAGAGAGGGAGGAGATGGGCTTAATTGGCAATCTATCCATTCGTGATGCATGCTTAAGATTGTTTGATTGGATTAGTATCTGATTCACTAGCATATTTATGCCGTTAATTCCAATCTAGGTGCCTTCCATTCTGCTGTTTGATTCACTGTTTAATCGTCTAAATTCCTTAGTTTAATTCTCAAAAAAAACCCCTATTGTGATCACCTAGCTTGAGTTGTCTAATTAGTTCCGGTAATTGAAGCCAAGTTCCCTGTGGATTCGACCCGTACTTGCCGATTGCTAGCTACAGCTACGTCGTGTACTTGCAGTAATTAAAACTGCTAACAAGTGTCTTGACAAAAGGAGGAGAATTCTTAATACTGGTGCATAAATTAAGGGGGAGTCCTCTATAAGTACTAACTACATTCATGAGCTTTTGCAGGACAAGCCAATGAAACAATCATCACTGTCAAGAAATTCAAGGCCTTAAATTATAGTTCAAGGGCTTGAATTGCAGGCAGAGCCTAAATATTTTGAATATGACCAAATTAAGGGCTTGAACTTCACTTTCAAGGCCTTGGCCATGAATCATTGAAACCCAATGGAAGGCAATCTGATTTGGGCGCGTAAATCTTTTTTCTCAATTTTTGTTATTTTATATTAACCAAAAAGGGGGGAGGGCTTGATATTTTCCAACTTCATTTCCAAACTTCTAACTGATTTGTTTTTTAGTTGGGACAGTATTTTGAAAAGCAAACCCTTAAATCAAGCAATTGTTTTTTTTTCCTACTATGAGTGCGACTGCCTGACTGATTTACCTTCTACTTGAGAAATTTTTAATTTTCAAAATTTTGAATCTGCTCAATTATCCTTTGAAGGTAAGCATGATTAATAACCATCATACTTTGTGTTTTCATGGCATGTGACATATTATTATGCTTGCTTAATATTTTGAACGTCAGACTGTTTTATTAATGCCCTTATGTGCATATATGTGCTTTTCATGAGATTATTAAGTTAATGTATGCTGGCATATGCGATTAACTTTATATTAGTATTGCCTCTATATGCATTTTTTTTATATATACATAAATGTCATAGATTAAAGGGGAGCATCTTTATAGATAATTGATTTGTTAAGGGGGAGCTATATGTGTTTGCCATAAGTTTTACATACTCTAATTTTTCTTTCCCTTTTTACACTACCTTTTTGATGAAATATAAAAAGGGGGAGAAAGATTATGATAAGCTAATTTGGTTATTTGATGAATCCATGCATTAGTTTTGTCTTTCATCAAAAAGGAGGAGATTGTTGACTTTCCCTTTATCCCTTAATATGATATGTTTGTTTTGATGAAAGACAAAAAGAAAGCTTAGAGATTAATATTGTTTTAAATTTAATTTTATATCTCAAGGTGATATCTCAAGGTGATATTATTATTATTTGATTGTAATTGGTTAAATCTATTTTGTTGCCAAAAATATAAGATTGAGATGAAGTCAAATGAGCAAGTTTTGTGCAAATAATTGTGGAATATTTCAAGGAGCATATAAGGCAACTTATCATCTTCTAGAAGCTTGCCAAGTTATGGAATTAGCCGTTGAAGAAAATTCAGAGACGTTGAGCATGATCTGCAAACTTAGCAAATTTCAAGGGCTTGAATAAGCTGGTTCAAGGGCTTGAATTGTGACTTTCCATAACAAGTGCAACGGCTAGCTTAAGATTTTAGCTATAAAAAGGGGCTGAATTTACAGCAGAAAAGACATCAAGCAAGACAAGCATTCATTGGCTTACTTAAACACACTCTCTTATTGTATTTATTGAGCTTTAATTTGCTATTGTTCTTTGAGTTATTCAAGTAGTGTTTAGGTGGAGTTGAAGGGCCAATTCTACCAAGTCTTATTGAGGGTGTCAACTTGGGTCTTGGAACTTAGAGTAGGTGTACTCTAGAATTGTAATCATTCCTCCTAATAAAGATTCGGGTTAATCCTAGAGTTAGGGAACTCTAGGCGGGGATTAAGCCTGTTGAGGCCCAACCTCGTTAAAAAATTCGCTTGTGTTTTATCCACGTTTCTTTTCCGCACTTTATTTCGATTAAATTGCGATTTTGATCATCACCCTATTCACCCCCTCTAGGGTGATTTAGTAACTTTTGCACTTTCAGAAACCAATACGTGTCATTAGAAATTGAGTCAAATATATCTTTATCCAAGTAACAAACTACGTAATCATTCAAAAAAAGGATCACACATTTAGTTACGGGTAGTTTTTACTATTATTCCAAAAAACATCGCAATGGAGTTAATTATACATGTAATTCAAGAAAAAGGCCATGAATATTATGTTTAAAACTAAAAATATTATAAATTCTAATCTACATACACAGTCAAACATCACCCAATTTACATTAGAAAAAAAAAGATTGTACAACTAAAATTCAGAAAAATCGAAAAAAATCAATTTACATGATTAAACTGGATAAAAACACATATTGAATCTTGAAAATTAGAGAAATGCCACAATGTTAGAAAAATCAAAAACTCACTATAAAACTCACAATTAAACTTGACAAAGCACACGATCGCTAAAACAATAATAATAAAAGAAGGCCGAAGTGGATCAATTTTAAACACAATCAAATGAGCAATGTAGTGCAAAATCAACCACCATCTTCAACGAATCCACCGGAAATTGCAAACAGACCTACCGTCGCCCTCACAATTGGCCTTGCTCAAGGCCGACCTTGCTACCCCCAATGGCCAACCACTGTAGTTGAGCCAATAGCTCCCATATCCTCTCTACTTTTCAAAGACCTCTTCTACTCCTTTGGTGCTTCTGAGTTCGGGAAATAAGAAAATGAAGATTGTCGATGCCAACTAAAAAGTTCTTTGAAAACAGAGAGAGAAGGGTGAATAATGAGTGAGTTAGACAGGGAAATAGGAGTTTGAAGTCTTTCAATGATGTAAGCACCAATGAGTGAAAGATAGAGAGATATAATTAAATTTTTTTTTTGGAAAAAATTTACTTTTAATATCTTCTGGCTTAACTCTAGGGGAACAAATAAAGGAGAATTTGTTTTTCACTTATACTTTCTGGGGTTTGCTTATTTAGGTATCTATAAACTTGTATCATTTTTTTTTATGGGTATCCACATGTATAAAATCAGATCCAAGCTTAATAAACACTTTTTTCGGCCAGGGGTGTCCATAGACACCAATAGCTACTAAGTAGATCTGCCCATGTTATAAGCTCATGCATGTAATTGATTACCACATAGATCTTATTTGAGATTTAAAAATAGTTGGCAAGATCAATATGCAAATACAAGGATCAAGCACAAAGACTAGTTACCCAGGGGAGTAAAATCGATATAATTGATGAACTCAAATTGATACACATTCCCTTGCTTTTATTTATTTATTTATTTTTTTTGGAATCAATCGCGAATACACTTTCAGCCACTAGAAAACTAAAAAAAGAATAAAAATTAGTAATATTCTTTAACATAAGTACTTATATTAAGATGCTGAATTAAGAATTATTCAGTTAAATTTACTGCATACTTTTCTAATCTCTCCTTGAGTGCCAGTGAGGACGTCGAGTGCTTGCAATTTGATCATGGCACTGGCCAACTTAATGTTGAAGATACTGGCATCCAAAGACAACTGCTTAACAGTAGCACTTGTGTTTGGGTCTCGGGCCAGGGCTTGGTCGATGGGGAGAATTCCTCTGTTCCTTTTGATTTGGCCGAAGAAAGAGTTGTCAACCTTGTTTGAACTCGGTGGATTTTGATCCAGAAATGCTACGCTGTTCGATGCACTACTACCCCTGGGGCATGCTAGCATTAGGTGCTTGCGAAGGTTCGCGTCCATGTTGGGGTCAAACTGGTCATTGTCGTTGTAGAGACGGTCTTGGAAGAACTCGCAATGTGCCACACCAACGGTGTGACAACCTGTTCCAAATAATATTCTTTAGAGAATTAATGCCATCGAAATGCATAATATGATGCTTTGACAATTGTTAAAAGTAATATGTACATCATATTTTTGGGAGCGCATATTCTCAAGAATTACATCAGCAAATGTATAATTAAAAATTTTAGATGATAAATACACATATAAAGTATATATATCCTTGAGTAATGAAAAAATGTGCTCCAAGAGCCCATAAGAAATTACCCGTTAAAAGAATACCAAATAAGTCTCAAACTATTTTTTTCATATGGTAAACGCCTCATGTGGGCCTTTTCTAGGGCCCCACATCAGAGTTATGACTGGCCAGGAGGGGGACGGGATTGATAATGCCATTTGGCCTGCTACCGACTTGGCATTTTCAAACAATTTATCTTCGAAGATTGAACAAGTACACACATAAATATATAAATATAAATGTGTGTGTGTGTGTGTGTGTATATATATATATATATATCTGAGTGTACACATATTTCGGTATTTTCAAACAATTTATCTTTGAAGATTGAATATGTACACACGCGCGCGCGCACACACACACACACACACACACACACATATATATATATCAGTGTGTGTACACATACGTACATAGAACAACAATATGTACTGTGAGTCTTGCTTTTGTAGGGTATAAAAAGATATATATGTAAGTAGTTTTGCCTCTACAGATATGACTGTCATAGAGAGATTGCTTCTAATAGACCCACATAAAAAGTTTTAAGAAAGTATTTTAGAAGTTGAAAATTATTTGATAGACAAAAGTTACAAGTACAAAACATAGTTACCTTAAATAATGTTAATTATAATGATGAACAGAGGAGGGTAAAAGTTATCCGTATCTTAAGCAGTAAGTAATAACATAATACTATTCTGACCAAGAACATTATATTTATATATATATATATTATATATATATATATATATATATATATATATATATAATATATATATATATATATATATATATATATCTCCGTCTATTAATTTTGTCAAGCCAATCCACTGAAAGAGCAGATAAACAATTGTTTCACTGCCATGAGCTCCCTTTGGCACGAATCCAAGGGGGAATCACCTGTCCCGTGAGGAGAGGGAATCAACTCTTCCAAATTTAAGCTGAAACAAGACAAAAAACTAAGTAGATCCACATGAAAACAACATGAAGAAGGCTACCTAAAAGGACAACCATTTCCTCTGCATTAAAATTTTTGGCACGAAAGGCTGAAATACTTTGCGAGACTGGAATGAAAGGACTTGGAAGATCCACGTCATCCATGCTCGATGTAAGTCCATCCCTTCTTCCTGTTTGCACAACGTAGTCTGGGCCTCCTCCCTGTTTCATGAAAGCACAAGATTGAATATAATGTACGTAGGCTAAGTAAAGGCTTTTGTGCATTTCTGCAATATGATCGAGCTTTTCCTAACTGGCTAGTCAATGGGAAGAAAACGATCAGGAGAAAATCAATAGACTTTGCTCACCAGTTTAATGGCTACTTTTGTAGCAACAGCAATAATATCGGCACAAGAGACAATTCCAGGACATTCTGCTTCTAAAGCGGCTTTCACAGCATCAATGAATTCATATCCCCTCACAGAGAGATTGGCACCCGCATTCTTCTCGGAGGAGGTCCCAGCTATTAGGATCGATGCATCACATCCCTTAAAGACCACAAGATTAATTAATCAACCGACCAAATGGGTTGTATGAGTCGCGGGATGGACTAATTCACTAAGGTAAATTTTGGATAAATGAAGTTGTCAGTTATCAATTCAAGTTATTCAATCTCTTTTAATCCAGAACTTTCCAAAATAATATGATGTCAATGACTTTATGAAATTTATAATTTGATGTTCACTATGTCAAGTTGTCGTATTTTAATCGTCGATTGTGGATCTAGGTCAACTAGTCTAGTAAAGATGTTCGCTATGTTGATGTTGATGATCCAGCCCCTAATTCATCAAAAAGATAACATATACTTACACGAACAAAACAAAACAATCATGAAAACTACATAGATACCTACGTGAACAAAACAATCATGAAACTGCATACGAAGAAGAGCAGGAAGAATAGTCGGATCCTTGCGGAATTGTTCTTGGACTGTGGTTGCGACCAATGCCTCAACGTCTACAGTTCTATCAGGGCATCGTCCTTCATAGAATCCTACTTGCAAGCCAGGTGGCCCAGGAGCATAACTAGATGGTGACCCGTTCCCACCGTCACCAATTAGGGGGAGATTGAAGTTAAAGCCCCCTATTTCCAAACCGAAACCCCAAGACACACCCACATAACTCGTGATTAAGATCAAGATGAACTCAGCCGTCACCACCATTGCTTAAAAAAGAAAGAAAGAAAGAAAGAAAGAAAGTAAACCACCAAAGGGCCATTTTGATGCGTTTATATATAACAAACGAGGGGAGACGAGGGGAGACGCATCATGCAGGTATGGTGTCTGGTTAGTGCATGATACAGTGGGATACAGCACGACCCTACACTACGTTGCCAGAATGATTTTAATTTGTACGAATCGCAGAGCACATGGCACCAGATTTTTCGGCTACCCAGGAAGTATTGTATGGCCATTTGTATATTTATTTATTTTTGTCAAATATAGGGCGAAATATTTAATTTGCACTATCAATCTAAAGCTAGCTATTAATTTAATTTTCTCTGTGGGAATCGTCTTAGTACGTATAATAAGGGTTTGATGGGATCTTAAGTTAGGATAAAATTTTTGGTCTTATTTATATAATGTGTGATGTTTTATATAATGTGTGATTACTTTTAACCTTGTATATTAAATCCAACTTTTTATTTAAGCATTATGATATCAGAATTTTAAGTAGACCTAAGATAAACTTCCTGTTTTGATTCAAGATCATTATTATTTTACCATAGGCAATCATACTTATTACCCAAAAAAAAAGACAAAAGTTATTATGTAATTTGATAAGTCCTATATCACCATATGCACAAACTAGACTTGTTAGCTCGGGCGGGCGAGTTAAATATAGGACCAGTGTATGCTTTTTCATATAAAATGTGGGTCGATGTATTTTGGGTTGGAGTAAAGTACAAGTCGGGTGTATTTCAGGTTCGGGTAAAATATGGACGGGTGTATATTGATTTTATAGGTTTCAGGAAACACTAACGGGTTTAGAGCGCCATTTCTATGAGTTTTTTAATCAAAATAAAAAATTCTATGTGTTTATTACTCAAAATTGTCAATAGTACGTGGATGAAAAAATATAGTAATTGTAATTTCTCAAAAAAAAAAAAACTTCAAATTTTTTTCATTATGATATATGAACGTTATGTATGGGCGGGCAACGAATCAAGCCCCCTTTAGGTTGGATGGATCGATCCATACATTGAAAAAGAAGATTAGCACTGGATCAGGTCATTTATGGGCCAGCCCATCTAGAGCTTGTTGATGGGTAGGAGCTAATAACACATTTAATATTTTGATATGTTTACTAGCTAAGCTACCAATGTCTAATCAAGTAAGACTTTATTAATGGGTCGGCCTCAATAAGAACACGGTTGACCCTTTTCTTACCACTATCATTATAATTTAAGACTAAGGCTCTGTTCTATTTTGTGTTTTTTAGGATTTAGCTAAGAGCGTACATCTCTTTACAGCTTCTTACATCTCCTTACAGCTTCTTATATCTCCTTCCAGCTCCTTACATCCTTAACATAATCCTTACATCTCCTTACATCTTTTTACATCTCCTTACATCTTCATACATCTTCTTACATCTCCTAGATTTTCTATAATATTCATTTATTTTAATTACAAAAATATGTATATTTTTTTAATGATACTACCAATATACAAAATTTATAAATATCTTATGAACACAACATTTACATAAATATAAAAACATAATATAACAACGTAAATTATATTTGAGTTTCAACATGAAATATATATTATTATAGATGATCATACATTTATTTATATTTAAAATTATTTACTTAAAATAGGAATTTATTTGAAGAGTTGTATTCAATTTTGTCAAAAAAGTTTTTTTTTTTGTTATACTTTGCTTATTCGATCAAACTAATGTTCATATAAAAAATCTTGGACGAAATTTTATTCACCAAATTTATGGGGATTAATAAATTTTATTGTTGTGTAATTAACTTAATTAATTGTCTATTTTTAATAAGTTATTATTTTAATATTATTATTTTTCATTCAAAACGTTCATTGTAAAACAAATTATACTATACAACTCTTTAACAATTCAACAACTCCTTACATCCATCCTTACAACTCCTTACAGCTTTTTACATCTTCGTACAGCTCCTTACATCTCCTTATAGCTCCTTACATATTCTTATAACTCTTTACAACTTCTTACAGCTCTTTACATCTCCTTATATCTAACTATCTATTTAAAATGCAAAATAGAACAGGCCCTAATTAAAACGAAAACTAAATTAAATTGAATTAAAGAAGTAAAAAATATTATCTTTTTGTTATGACATCAAAAATTTGGATTATTACAAAGTAATCAATTTAAAAATTGATTAAACATGTTTGTTTCACTCAATGTATAATAGTATGACTTCTCATCTTTAATGTTTGTCTTATTCTAAATTGAATTTTTCGAGGATCAAATAGTTAGTTCATGCAATTTCATACGTAATTTTAACGGTTTTTCATTTATAAGTTCTGTACGATATTATTTTCAGATAATAGAGAGGGAAAGAAGTATATTATTGTTTAATTTATAAAGAAATACAGTAGTTATATAATATCCTTTAAACTATTCGACACAAATGACTAACCGTTATTACTAAGAATGATAAATTATGGAAAAATAAAAAAATGAGGATATAATATTCGGATCAAGCGGGCGGATTCGAGTAGAGTTTGGTTTTACGAGTTTTCAGGCTTAGGTCGATAAAATCATATTTAAAATCCAAAATTCTAAGGTGGGTTCAGGTCGAATTTTCAAGTTGGACTAGTTTTTGTCATGTCTAGTAAAAGTTTAAAAGCCATCATATGAATTACTGTTGTTTAGGATTTGTATATTTTAAACTGGTTTCGAATGAATTTGTGATTGTTATTTCCTTTTTTAACCCAAAAAAAAGTTGCAATGATGCGAACTAAAGTATTCAAAATTTCAGTATCTGCTTTCCAAACGGTTTTCGCCAATCCCATGCCTTTCCGCTTGATCTTGAGTTCAAAAAATAAATAACAAAAATCGCCGTCTGTGGGGATCGAACCCACGACCACGTGGTTAAAAGCCACGCGCTCTACCGCTGAGCTAAGACGGCCGGGTTGCTTGAGTTTTTGGGTTAAACTTTTAACAGTAGATGACCTGTAGACTGATTTTCCCCCTTTTTTTGGGGGGGGGGGTGAAAAAGAACTTTCTGATTGCAATCGTTTTGATTAATTGTTTTAATTTTTCAATAGAGTGGTATAAAAATGACCGAGGAAATTTGTCCCGAAATCTTAAGAGTTGGAGAAATATGGGATTCTTTTACAAAATTGTATTAAAAGAATGCATCAATCTAATCTTTAGGTTAGGTGCATAAGTTTCCAGCAAATAAATTTATGTTATTAATTAACAATGTCTTTATATGAGCAGTTACAAAGTAGCCCCGAATATATAGTTTCAAAGAATCATTTATAGTGATTTTTTTTTTAAGTTCCCAATACTTCTTATTTTCATCCCGGTCCTTGCTAGAAAATTAAATTATACATATCCAAAATATATAGATCCAAGTACAGGATATATAGTGGTGTTACCTACCATGCATGTAGGGGCAGCTAATATATTGCTTATTGAATACTTCGGTTTGAGTTTGACACTGTTTGTGCTTATGGGGATAAAACTTTTTATATTTGAATCTCCAGACTCCACGAAAGAGGAATCACACAAGAGTTGTTGTTGTTTGAGTTTGACACTACTTCATACACTGCGTAGTCAAAGGGAGACGGAAAAGGACGTATGACGACAATTGCTGTGAAATTATAACTAATTCAGATAGTTAATGATCAAAGAAATCACTGCAAAATAGTTTCACAATGAGTATGAAAATTCATCGAGCCAGTATGATGTAGGCATTAAAAGGCAAAGAATGGCTTTTTGAGGGGTTTTTTTTTTTTTTTAATTCAATCAAATAATTATTTAAGGAGATGAAAATTCACACACTGCATGCGTACTCAAAGGAAGTTGAGTTTTTCCAAAAGAATTCCATGTTAATTTTATCCAGGCATAAGGGCATTACACATATGCTTGGGAGTTTGAAAAATTGCATGGTGTGTGCCCTAGTATTTTGTGGCCGGAAGCAGGTTCAATTTTTATTTTATTTTTTTGGTTAAGGGTTTAGTTTTTCGATTTTGTGTTGTTTTCCCTTTTGATTGAAGGGTATAAGTTTGATCTAACTAGGGATAGCAGTATAGTCTGAATTCGATGCAAATCAGATCTAATCCGAGACAAAATTATCCCACTCAAATCTGATAAAAAATAATTCGATTCGGATCCGATAAAAAAATCCGAATCCGACCCCAATCCGAGCGGATTTGGAAGCAAGTCCATCCGATCCGATTAAAATCTAATCCGATATCTTTTTTTAATAATTTCAACTTTTTTTGAAAATAGAAAAATCCTAATATGATAACCAAAAAAAAAAAAATCCTCATAAGGTCCGCACTCTATGTGCAGTACACTCTTCTTTCTTAACTAATTTTCTCTTCTCTTGCCGATCTTTTTCTCGCTCTCTTATCTTTATCAATCAAAGTTGTACTTTATTCCTTTCCTTCTAACTGTTGTACTACTGTTTATCCTTTTGACTCTAAAGTGAATTTACATTCTCTTTTTCCAACACTTTTTACTTTAATACCTTGAAATGTTGATATAAATAGTTATTTGACATTAAAGAAGTATTCAATATTACACTTATAAGTGAGTAAAAATAAGGTTAAAAATAAAAATATTATGCAAATATTGAATAAAAATATATAATCGGATTATATATATCCAATTATATCCGGATTTAATCCGATCCGTAACCAATCCGAATCTGATTTAATATCCGATCTAACGGAGTCGGATTTGGATTGGATTTTCAAATCCGATTATTAATTTGATCGGATTTGGATGTCTATACATCCGATCCGAATCCGACTTATTGCCATCCCTAGATCTAAGGGTTCAAGTTGGGTTTGATCTGTTTCCTGTTCTTTTGTTTTTTCGGGGGGAGAGGAGGGGGTTGCTCGGAATATGCTTATGTTAAATTTTTCATATCAGTTGGGTTAGAAAAGAATCATGTATATAAACTCAAATGAGATTCTAACTCAAAACCAATTAAATATGCAGAAAATAACTTATAAGCTTATATACATGCTCAGATCCTTCAATTTTATCAATGCGGGAGAAACCCACTTTTACACTCCAACAGCTTCCCTTATTAGTGCTTCAGCTGCATTCATGGTGTTTTTATTGGGTGCCTAGAATCCATGAAAGGGAACCAGCCGAAGGATATCTTATTCTCATGGGAAAAGACCTTGTTGAAGGTGTGTAAGTAAAGTCCCTTTTCTTGGAGGGCTCTTAGTATCAGCCAACGTATTTTCGCCTTTTGACTTTGTCACTGGAGGGACCTTCAATTTGTAAGAAACCCCATCATTGACCTTACTGGCTGGTCAGGATGGTTGGACATTTCTGTTTAAGAACCATTTCAACCGAAAGTTTAATATGGTGGTTGGAGACTTAGAAATAGGTTTATACTCTAACACGCACCGTCACACGAATGCCCTTTGGGCGTGAAACGTGACTGCTGCAAAGGCTCCACCAACCTTGCACAATAAATCAATATAGGGGCTGTTGAGATTCTAACTCGTGACCTCTTGGTTATAAAAACTCTGATTCTTTGCTCATGAATGCATCTCTCATGGTGATCTTATCGTCCGCTTTGTTCCAACGCAGCTTCAGCTTACATATATCTTCACCAAATCTCTCCTCATATCCTATTTTCTATTTTTAAAGTCCAATTTATTTATGGATCCCTACGTATAGATTGAGGGGGCGCAATAGAGCAATTCTATGGTAGGCAAGAATATATATAAAGTAGGCAAGAATATTGTAAACATCTTTTGTAATCCTAACTATGTATACTATAAATAATGGATCTAGGATCCTCAATTGTATGAGTTAAATCAATCAGTAAGTCCCTCTCATAATTTCTACATCGAGATGATAAAGGGGTGAACACCTGTGAATAATTTCTTCAAACTTACCTCTTTCTAAATGTATCCCGAAAAAAATGTGTGTTTGGAAAACAGAAGAAGGTTAGCTTTTCTACTGCCATACATCATACTAAAGGTACTGATTGTATTCATTCTGATTTGCGGGGTTCTTTCGGAGTTCCTTCTTCTGGGGGAAAACGTTATATGCTGACCTTTGTAGATGACTTCTCTAGAAAAATCTGGGTTTAATTCTTAAGGTAGAAAAACGAGGCTTTTTCTATGTTCAAGAAATTTAAAATACTCGTAGAGAACCAGACTGGGAAGAAAATAAAGAAGCTTAGGACTGATAATGGTCCTGAATTCTGTGAATCATAATTCAGTGAGTTCTACGCTACAAGGCATCGCCAGACACAAGGCCCTAGTTGGGAAACCTCAGCAGAATGGGGTTGCAGAACGCATCAATAGGACTCTGCTTGAGAAAGCTCGATGTATGCTCTCCAATGCTAATATGTGGCATCGTAAAGATTTTTGGGCAGAGACTGTCTTCACAGCTTGCTACCTGATGACCCGATGTCCTCACTCCTCCATTAATCTTAAAATTCCAGAAGAAGTCTAGTCAGGCATTCTGTTGACTACTCTATATTGAGAGTTTTTGGTTGTTATGTTTTTGCACATGTCAACAATGGAAAGTTAGCATCCAGGGCTACTAAATGCATGTTTCTAGGCTATGCTTCTAAATCTAAGAGGTATCGACTTAGGTGTCCTTACTCCGAAAAAGATATCCAAAGTCGTGATATTATCTTTAATGAAACTGCTATGTTTTTCCCTGAACAAGAATCTACTATCCCTACAGGTAATCTATAGCATGACAGTGAGAAGGTAGAGCTTCAAGTTTCTTCATATGCTCCTCAAGGTGGAGATAGTGTTCCTCATTCCAGTAGTGAGGCCTATATTGAAGAAATCAACCCTGATGTCCATAACATTCCTAGTTCTGAAGAGCATTAGACTTCAAATAGCTACTCCATTGCATGTGACAGACCACACAGGACAATCAGGAAGCCTGCATGTTATTCTGTTGACGATGAAGACGGTCTAATAGCATATGCTTTAACTATTGCACAGGAGACACCTAAAAGTCTTGAGCCGTCTGCCTACTCTGAAGCCATCTCCTGTCCTAATCTTCCAACTGGCTTTTAACGATGCAAGATGAGATGGAGAGTCTACATAGGAATGAAACTTGAGACTTATGTGAACTACCCAAGGGTCATCGTACCCTAACGGCCAAATGGATCTACAAAAGGAAGGAAGACACTACTGGGGTTGAATATGCAAGATGGAAAGCACAACTGGTTGTTCGAGGTTGCAACCAGAAGGAAGATATTGACTTCAATGAGGTATTACTCTCCTATAGTACGTCATACCTCCATTATAGTGCTGCTTGCATTTGTTGGATTATTTGATCTAGAATTGGAGTAAGTTGATGTAAAAACTGCATTCCTGAATGGGGAGTTGGAGAAAGAGATATACATGAGACAACCTGAGGGTTTCATAGTTACTAAAAAGGAAAACCAGGTCTGCCGTTTGAAGAAGTCTCTATATAGCCTGAAGCAGGCACCACAGCAGTGGTATAAAAGGTTCGATGCTTTTATGATAAGATAAGGCTATACACGTTGTCACTATGATAACTGTGTATATTTTCAACAACTTGGTGATTCCTTTATTTATCTATTACTATTTGTTGATGACATGCTCATTGCATCTAAGAATAAGTCCTTGATCAACAGGTTGAAATCTCAAGTTAGCAATGAGTTTGAGATTAAGGATCTAGGAGCAGCTAAGAAGATACTTGGCATGGAGATATACAGAGATCAAAAAGCCATGTAAGCTCTACCTATCTCAGAGGAAATACCTAGACAAGGTTCTTGATAGGTTCAACATGAGTAACTGCAAACCAGTTCCCACTCCTCTAGCTACTCACTTTAAACTATCAGTCGAGTCCTGTCCAGCATCTGAAGTAAAAATAGAGAAGATGTCTCATGTCCCATATTCTAGTGCAGTAGGGAACCTCATGTATATTATGGTCTGCACTGGGCCTGACTTGGCCTATGCCGTTAGCATGGTGAGCCGTTATATGCATAATCCTGATAAGGATCATTGGGAAGCTGTAAAATGGATTCTTCGCTATATGAAAGGTTTCCACGATAGGTGCCTAGTGTTTGACAAGTCCAAAACTGCAACTTATGATGTTACAGGGTTCGTTGACTCTGATTATGGTGGAGATCTTGATCATAGGCACTCTACTTTAGGCTATATCTTTACTTTATGCACTGGTGCTATCTCCTAGAAAGCATACCTATAGCCTATTGTAGCTCTATCTACTGTTGAAGCAGAATACATTGTTGCAACAGAGGGAGTGAAGAAAGCTACTTGGTTGAAGCGTCTTCTTGCAAAGCTTGGTGTTTACAAGGCGTCACTATGGTATTCTTGTATAGTCAGAGTACTATTCATCTCACCCAGGATGATGCCTATCACTCCAAGACCAAGCATATCAGCATCAAGTACCATTATATCAGAGATACTATAGCTGCGGGAGACGTTACTATAAAGAAGGTAGATATAGTCGATAATCCTGTAGACACGCTCACCAAGCCACTTCCTATTGCTAAGTTCTAGTATTGTCTGGACTTAGTTGGTATTCAGTATCTTTGATCCACCCTTTGTGGCCCCTTAGACAATGTGGTTGTTCCAGAGTTGATGAAAATTGGTCTAAGGTTTAGATTGTTGGGTTTTGGCCCAATTTACACTCGACGGCCCGCGGTGGACGTTGGCTGTTTAGTTGTGGTGGTTAGGAGTTTTTGCAGATTTTCGCTCATCCTACCCCTTTATGAAGGGCACGTCTCCTACCATCTCAACACATCAACAGTAAATACCATTCGAGTATTCAGTTTCACTTTCCATGATATGTGAGAGGGCGTTGTAGACAGTTTTGTAATATCTAATCGATCTTCCTGTTAGAAGGTATCATTCTAAGATCGAACCTGTATTCTTCTTCTCTATAATGGATTTGTGACTCATCGTCATCCGTGGTTTTTCTCACATTGGATTTTCTATGTAAATTTCAGTGTTGATTTGTTATTACTCGCTTATATTATCTTTGTGATTTATTTGTTGCATTCATTCAACTTTTAATCGATCCTAACACCCACTTGCCAAATCATTGTTGCAATGGCTTCCTCTTCTCTATAATGAATTTGTGACTCATCGTCATCCGTAGTTTTTCTCTCATTGGATTTTCCATGTAAATTCCAGTGTGGTTTGTTATTACTCATTTATATTATCTTTGTAATTTATTTGTTGCATTCATTCAACTTTTAAACGATCCTAACACCCACTTGCCAAATCATTGTTGCAATGGCTTTCCAAAAAACACCGCATCTATGCTCACGTTAATATGTACTAAACTATAATAGCGGAAAATGGACTCAAAATTAATAGGGCGAGGATTATAATCCCATTTCAACATGAAACTTAAATAAAGTGATACAAATTAAATAACTCAACTAGTTCGATAATCTTATATAATCCTTCAAGTATCGAGCATGGTGTTCCTGAACATGGAATTGTTGTTTATTCTTTTTTTTATTTTCTACCGTGGGTATATATTACATTGTGCACGCAGAAGTACATATATAGTACAATTTGCAAGTCGTACCTCCAGGAAGGGGCAAAATATGTTGCATTAATAAATAATCAAATAAAGATTTCATCTAATTGTCTAATTGATAGCTAATATCGTATTATTTGGCTCAACACAGCTTTTATGCCCTTTGAGTTAGTCTACTAATAGAATGTCGATTTTCTCAACCACCTCTTAATTGGATTCATTGGGGCATATATGGCCAAGGAGTGTTAGAATTGAAATCAGATCACAAACGAAATTAATATAATAGCTCTTAAAAAGTTCAATAATACACACGTTTATTAATTGTATACATTCATCGTGAGCAATCCAGTATAGTAACGAATATAGCAACAATAACAATACGAAGATATATTAGTGATATTAATTAGTTTACCAAACGACAATGTTTGCGAACTTCTCCCTGATTACCTGTAAGGACACCAATCCTACCCATCTTGACCATGGCCTTACCAAACTTAGACAAGAACTCCTGAGTGTTGGCGAACGTCTTCACAATGTCTTTAGTCCTAAAATCAAGTGCCAAATCTTGATCAATTTGTAGGACACCCTTATGAGCCCTGATTGCTTTGAAAAAGCCATTGTCAAACACAAGCCCACTTCCAGGGGTTTGATCTAGGAACACAGCGTTGTCAAAGCGAGGGTTTCGTGGGCATCTTCTTCTTAGCAATTGAACGAGGGCTGGGCTCATGGATGAGTCAGAGTGTCCGGTGTTCCTGTGGTTGTAGAGCCTGTCTTGGAAAGAAGAGCAACGTGCAAATCCAACAGTGTGAGCACCTGAAATGCACGGATTGGAGCATGTACGTAAACATCATTTCTTCGGTGTGAAATTCATGTTGTACTTTTATCAAGCTGCATTGTTTTTCATGTGTTTGTTAGGCATAAATGAAAATTCAATTCCATGATCGCTTTTTGATTTTGAGAAGATAGTTTTGTGAGGTATGCATGAATGTTAATGAAGGAAGTAAATACCCAGAAGAAGAACAAAGTCCTCCACATCGAGCCCCCATCTAGCAAATAAATCAATAGCAACAGGCACTGGTATTCTTGGACTAGGGAGGTTCTCATTTGCTTCTTGGGCAATTGAGATGCGTCCATCTCTCCTTCCTGTCTCTACGTTATACCATTTTCCTCCGGCCTGTGCATATCGAAGTTCATATCAAAAAAAGGACAAGAATGCTCACTACGAGCAACTCTTAGAACACAAAAAAAATGTATATGTATATATAAATATGGCTCTCACCAAGAAGACCACAACTCTGCCAGCTATTGCAATAATATCAGCACAAGAAACAACTTCGGGACAAAATTTTTCTACAGTATCCTTAATTGCATCAATAATTTCAAACCCGACCAGGCTCAAGTTCGGAAATGCTGTCTTCTCAGTGTTTGGTCCATCTAATAGAACTGATGCATCACATCCCTATCCATAAGAAAAGAAGCATATGTATCCAACACGTCACAACTTAAAAATTTCAACCAGCAAGAATTAACAATTTAATCAATTAGATTCTTGATACGAAGTCTTACCCTAACAAAACAATCATGAAAAGTCATACGAACAAGGCCTCCCACGATTAATGGATTCCTGATGTATATGGCCTTGACAACCCTAAAGACGAGTCCCTCGACATCGATCTGACCACATTTGCCATTGTAGTATCCAGCTTGTAGCTGCCCATAGCACTGGCCAACAAGGGTCATGACAAGCAGAGCAATAGCTGTTGCTGGTATTGAGGGATTTTTGCAAGCCATCTTCTTAGTTGTTTAGGTTCAAGTAGATCTTGTTAATATGGCAAGCACTAGCTAAAAATTGTTGGGGTATTTATAGGGCTTGAAGTTGAAGGACATATTCTTGAACTTGGACTCAGCTTGCTATATATATTGCAAGTTGCTAAATTTTTTGTTCAGTAAAATTATCAATATGACTTGGCCTGTTACTTATCAGCATTTTCAATACTTAAGTTCGACTTAGTTATACTCGAAAAAAAAATAAAAAATAAAAAAAAAAGAGCATAAAATGAAGAGGAAGAAGGAAGAATTAAGAACGGTCTTAAGACACAAATAATCGAGAAATTTTCTCTATTAAGAACAAGTGGATTAGAATAAATTGATAAAGAAATTGATTAATTAATTAAAGGTCTCATTGACTTTTGAAAGCAAGGTTGGAAACACTCAGCATTTTTTATTTAGCCTTAAATTTTATCCTCTTTTCAGATTTGACAAAGTTCTGAAGTTACGCATAATCTTCCTTCAGTGGTGCCTTCGTAAAATTTAGCTATCTACAAAAAAGGCAAATTATTGAATTGATCATAACTGGGGATAATAACATGATTAGAATCATTACACCCTACCTAAAAAAATAATAATGATATAATTAACTGAAAACAAATAGAATTAATTTGCACTCACCGTAATTCGTTTTTCATTTTCTAACTAGGTTTAGAAGTGTTATAAATACTGTATTTTATATATCATCCATATCAGCCAAGCATACCGTACTAGTCAAGAAATGGTATAAATTACTATTCAGATTTGTACCGGTCAATACCTACTCTGTACCATCATTTTTTATACTTTATACTTTTAAATTTTTTGAAATTTAAAATGGTACAATCGTAGTATAACGGTGCACAAATTCGATTTATCTTATTTCAGATCGACAAAAAACAGTACAATGACTAGTAAAATATTTGTAACTTTGGCTTCAGGTATAAATGTTGCTAAATAGTCTAGAATGGGTTGCATGTATACTGCCCGTTTATCCTCCATTAGGTAATGTCGCTAATTTTTTTTTTTTTAAAAGTTTCATAAATGCTGTTGTTAGTGGGGTATTTTGCATTGTCTCTTTGGGATGTTTTAGATATTAGTTAATATGACTTTTTCTATTGTATTATTGAAAGATCACGCAAGATTCAAATTGCCTTAGAGGGGGTGAATATGGTGATTTCAAAAACTTAAAATTAAAATCGAATGTAAATGCGGAAATCAAATAGAAATAATACGCAAGGATATTTTAACAAGGCTAGATCTCAATTAGGCTTCAGTCCCCACCTAGAGTTATCCAACTCTAGGATTCAACACTTTACTTTTCTTATTAAGATAAACTCTTTAACAATATCTTAAATCTACCTCACTCTAAAGATCCCAATTACTTAAGCCAACCTCTTGGTTTAAGTTTGCGAGAGTTGACCTCACAACTCCAAGTTTACTCCTTAATAATTTCTCACAATTCAATTCTTTGATCTCAAAACAATGCTTAGTACAATAACTCAGTGTGTAATCTCAATGCTTTTTCTCACTTCCTTGGATGCTTGCTCTTGCTCTTGTGATCATTATTTATAGGCTTGCAGGTCGTGATCTTAATCAGCCAAGAATGAAGTTTCTGCCCAGAATATCCTTAAATCTGATTTTAGGCCCTTGAAATATGATCTGCAGATTCTGATTTGATACATTTTCTTTGAGCTAAATATTCTGATTTGATTTTTTATGCAAATCAGCCACTGTGGATAAGTTGCATAAGATCTTTTTGTTGCCTTTGGTAGTGTAAATGATATTAGTAATCACTTAGAAACAAGCAATAAGAGATTTTGAACATCATTTTAATATTAATTTGCAAACCAAACTTGTGTCTCATTTAGCAGAATATTTCCTTATACAAGTTAACTCACCAAGATCAAATTGTATAAGATTGAAGAAAAGTAATATTGTCCATAATTGATCTTATATGATCCTCAAATTTTGAATTTCAAATTTGAAGTGGCTAGAATATATCAATCAAATAAAATCTTTCAATTTTGAATGATGCTCCCATATTCTCTCCATAATTGTGCTCATGATTCACTAGCATAAATAGCTACTCTTCTTATGCTTATATTGGATTTTCCAACCTTTTAATTTCACAACCAAACCTTTAGTTAAATTTGTGTTTCATCAAAACCTTTTTAGCCTCTAAGGGAGTCAATAATCACATCGGTGAATATGTGAAGAATGAGATGACTGATCGATTTGCCCTTTTTTTAATGTTGCTAAAATCATCTCTATTTGACTGACTAAGAGGATGTGTAATAATCATTTTCTATCATATTAATCTCACTCATACTCTTTCTGTGCGCCTCTCTATTTTGCTCTCATCCATCCCTTCAGCCTGCTAAAAGAGAGAAAGAGCATGTTGGTAGCCTCAAATTAAACGAGGGGCAAAATCAGTGCATGAGTTTCTTTTGTTCACATATATATCAGAATTTGTAATGATACAACACTAAAATTTCAAGGTGGTAAAATTAGACTTCAACATATTGATGTCATATTAATTGATGTCTAGAACCTTAAGATTCACCCTAAAGAAAGAAATAAAAGGGAAAACGAAGATGAACTTTTCAAGGGGAGCTACACATATTGTTTCATTTGTATGAACAAAAGGAGGAAAAATACAACTCCACACAATCATAACACAAATATAATAGTAAAACATATTTTTTTAGTCTTTTAGTTATCTTTTTAGTTATCAAAACACATATTATATTATAGTTATCTTCTTAGTTAGCAAAATGATATCTTCGTGATTAAATTATATATTTGTTTCCTTAATCTTTTGGGTTTCTTCTCTGTTTAAAGTCCTTTATTATGTATTAGTAAGGCAGACTTAAATGAATTGAAATATTGAGTATTTGAAAGTTTTTGTGTAAATTTTCTCGATGTGGGAATTGCTTTTAGAGCATCTTATGTCAATTGTTTCCTTTGTAGAAATTGCTCTTAGAGCATCCTACATTAATTTGGTATCAAAGTTCACGATCCTTGATGCGCTTTTGTGTGAATTTTCATATCCTTATCCTGCATCACCCAAGGGCAGTTAGTGCCATAGAAGAAATTGTTGCCCTCGACATCGCTGTCAAATTTGTGTGATTGTTGTGCTGTAGGAAAACCTAAAAGCATAGAAGCGTACTTATAGGGGAACCATGTTTCTGAGTGTGCTATAATCTTCATTAATTAATAAATTCTTGAGTAGCATTAGTGGCGTAGTAGGAGTGGTGCCAAACGCAAAAATAGAGTAATTAACTGAGGCCAGGCGTTAACTTGAGTGCACGATCCTGTACTTGGAAAGTCTATCTGCAATTAGATTGGTCCATTTCCAGCCATCTTGGATTATTTTTTTTTTAAATTTTATTTTGATCGACCAGCCTCCTGGGGTTGCCAAGGGATAATGGAAATTATCAACAGGAATTTTTATTGACTTTTGACATTCAAAAATATTTATATATGCTTTTTCAGAAGGTGCTACTTAAAAATTTCATCTTTGAAAATTATCTATACACTTTTGTATCAATTTACATTAATAAGCTAGTCCAACAACTAAATTTGCTAAACACATTTTATTCAACCATTCATGTAAACAATTTTTCTATAACAATTAAATTAAAATAGTTATCCGCTATCTGAATATCTATCTGATACGTAAATAGCAAACTTTATCGAACACGGCCGTAGTAAGGAAACCATCACATAATTCGTTAAGCGGGAGGGAGGGAAGCAGGAAAGCTTTGGGGTTCAAGGCTGGGCCGACAACAGTTGTTTGGGCCTGGGCCACCACTAGTTGAACGAATGTAATTTGGTCCAAAATTTTTAAGGCGGAAATGAACACACGTGTGGATCTAGGACAAGGTAAGGATGATTTTTCAGGATTTTAAGGCTAGGTCAAGAATAGCTTGCATGGGCCCCAAAATTATCTCATCGGGCATTAGCCCAAAGTTTGGGGAACACTAATTTTACTTGCCTGACCAACTTTGGTGTTTTATCAGGATCAAGCTGAAAGGTTTCCTATTCGGGTTTGGCTGTCCAATTCGAATGCCAAATATTGTGAAGCTCCAATTTAAGTGAAATTTGGGAGCATAATCAGCAAACCTTTGAAGACAAATATGGGAGCTATGGAATGAGCAAGATTGTGGTATACATATGGAAGATTGCTAATGGAAGTCAAAATCGATCGATTTTGCCACAGAGAAGGGGGGTCCTATCAGACAGAGTGTTATAGACACGAGGCCTACTAAGCATGATTTTTTCGAGAATGGTTGGGCACAATGAAAGTAAATGCAAGAAGAAAACATGAATCAGGAGAGTACGGCTTCAATCCAGTTCAGAGGGAGTACCCACCCACTCATAACACCAATCGTGAGAATCATGGCACGAAGAGTAGGGTTATTAAGGCTGCTAATGAGGATGGTTTGTGTATTTTGTCAAGAAGAGTTGTTGCTTGTGACTTTACATAGAAATGAAGTGGCCAGTGATGTGGCAAGTAGTCATAATCCTTTGCACGATGTCGATCTGCGTATTAACCGAGGTTGGTGAACCACCAACACGATTCTCATATGCTGGAATGTGAGAGGCCTTAATAGGCTTAATAGACAAGAGCACGCCCAAGCATTAATCGGCAAAGTAAGGCCTAGTCTTGTTGACTTAATTGAGACAAAAATTAAAAAAGACAACATGAATTTCTAAAGGACACCATCAATCACTTTATCAATTATGCTTGGAGTGTTAGAGGAAACTTTTTAATAATGTCCTTCATCCTCAAGAAAGAATTTACGGGAGAGATGTCGCTGCAAATGAGACTGTAGGTTTGAGGAATTCTATGCAATAGCTAGTAGAGCCTTTTATACTTGGTCGAATAGACAAAAAGATGGAGTCTAGTCGATCAAGATTGAGTAATTCAATTTGAGAACTAACATTAACGTAATATTTGGTTAGATGTAATCAACTTTGTAATGCAAGCAAGTTTTTAATTATGTTTTCATTACCTTATTTGGCTGTATGAGAGAATTGCAATAAAAAAACTATGTTGTAATTATAATTATCCTAAGAAATGATGATTGCATTGCATTGCCATTACATTACATCTAATCAAACATCACATAATATGTGATAGGGGGATTTCATAGCATTCCCCTATGTTAGTATCTTTTCGGGGACATAATCTGTGACAGGTGGATGAGACATCCTGAGTTAAAAGGCCTTGTGTAAGAAGCTCTTCGAATGCATTTTCAAGGTCATGGTATGTTCCAATTAATCAAGAAACTGGGTGGTCTGGAAAAACCTCTGCGATACCTAAATAGAAGATATTACCATGACACACATGGACAAGCCGATATACTAACATCACAACCTGCAATGGTACAGAAGAAGCTACACAATGTTCCCCAGAACGCTGAGATGCAGAGAAAAAATCGAATTAGGAGGGACAATGCTTACAAGACAACAAAATAAGAGCGATTGGCTCGTGTGGAAGTCAGTGCTCCATGATGTTCTTGTCTGCTGTTAAGCAAAGGAAGCAAATGGCAAGATTGAAATGGCTGCTTGGGGGAAGAATGTGGTTAAAAATTTAAAAAATAATAATAATTCAATAATTCAAGAAAGAGATGGAAAACGCGGTTGGTGGAATGCGATTTAGTCAACAGTCCACACATCCTGTCAAACTGCCAACTTTCAGTGTTTTTTTCTTTTTAGTTTTTTAATCACCAACTTTCACTGTTACTCACGTTGTCATAAGTCTTAATCACTTTGTTAAATCACCTTTCCACTTCAAAGAATTGTGTGAAAGAATTTTTAAACGGGAAATACGACGGGGCAAGCCAAGTGTAGGGGAAAAAAAAAAAAAGATAATCTACTGTCAATTCAACTAAGAAAAAATTTCAATACAGTTAAAAAAAATTTAAATGAGATCTATTTAAAAAGTTCCTAAGAGCATCCCCAATAGTGAGTCAGTTTTTTGACTCATCAGTGAGGGCTACTTCTGCCATATCAGTTTGTTCTCCATCTTTTCAATGCAAGGTTCATTACTTTAGCTCACCAAATAAAATAATACCTATAGACCCCACAACTAATCATATTTAATTGGTTTAGTTTTTATATTTTAGTTTGTTATTTGACTTTATTTTTGTAAAAAATAATGCAAGCCCGACAATATCATAATTATAGAGCCCACAATTAAACATACTTTATTATTTTTTTGCCAAAATGACATTGTTTAAATCAATATAGATATTTCTCTATCTTTGATAAATAATTTATGGCCATCTAATTCAATAAAAATGATTTGTTTTTCTTTAAAAAAAAATTCAAGCAAAAAAATCATCAAATCTTATCAAAAGATTTATGCCCAAAAGTGTGTAAAAGGAAAACATGAACCAACCCAAAAAAAATTTCAATAGAAAAAAGTAAAATTATCCAACCCAAAATATTTTTCACTCAAAAAAAAAAAGAAAAATCAAACTTGAAGCCCCCAAAAAAAAAAAAATCAAGAGTTGAGTGAGTGAGTCATCAGGGCAAGCAAGCTCGCGAGGAGTGAGGAGCGTGCGTGCCGTTGCCTGCCCATGATCGGCTCACATGTAGGTCGAGGCACCTTTTTGACTCGCGAGGCACCTGTTCAAATAGCTCTAAGAACAAGAATCTTCACTGTATTATGTAAATAATTAAAGATGATGATATATTTATTGTGGAAGATGTATTATAAGCATTTTATTTTAGTTATAGTTAGTATTTTTTTTGATAGATCTTTTGTTTCACTGAATCCAATTATTGTTAGTTGAATAAGAGGTATAATTCTTCAATCATAGATCTTTTTAATTTATAAGACTCGAATTCGAAATCTTGTTTAACAGGATCAACTACCAGACCACTTTAGCCAAATTGCATTGGTAAATTAGTATATTTATTTTTTGAATGGAAAATTAGTGTACTTGTATGATTTACAACATCCAAATTTTTCAATAATGATATTTAGTTAACAATTTTGAACCCTTAGTACTTATCGGCTATGATGGGGATTACAAATGACATCCTAATTGGACGAACCCTATCTATAAAGACATATGATACACGAGATACTATAATTATAAGAAACTATGGCTAATTAAAAACTTTATCAAAAGGTATTAGTCATCGACTATTTAGTTATATCATTTTTAATACATAATAATATACTTTTTATGTCAAGACAAATACTTAAAAAATATCTTAAAGCAAAAAGTCTGTCATTTCGCAAAATTAAATGAGGTATTCTTCGGAAACATCCCATGAGACCAACTGTTCTAATAACTACAGTACAAGAAGCAATTTTTTAGGCCATCTTATTTATTCAATCAGTTATGAATCAAATAATATGCAATCAATGTACAATGCATGAGACCAACTCTTCTAATAACTAGAGTACAGGAGGCTGCTTTCCAGCTTATCGCTCCACCTCTTAAGTACAAATCCACAAGAATTTAGGATATCCAATTGAATGGTAAGTTCTTGACATTTTTTAAGGGCGCACACAAATTTAGGAAAAGTTTATTTAAAAAATCTACAAGAAAAGAATTTAAGAAAGTATTATTTTCTTTCCCGAATTGAGTGATGATATATATTTTGTAGCAGGGTACTTTTGAAGTGTCTTATTACTTTAATTAAAATTGACACGTTTAATAATCTAAACTCTCCAAATTTTGAACAATTAGAATTAATTATGAATGGTAGAGCTTTAGTATTTGCAGTCTACACCAACGGATACAAAATGATACCTAATCAAATTAATCCTATTCGGAAAGCGTATCATGTACACAACATTCTAATTGTGAAAATTATAAATAAAAATAATATTTTACACAAGTTATAAGTTGTAACAACCTTCCAGTGTTCAATCACATCATTTTCTAAAATTTAATATATAACGATATAACTCTTAAACTCAAACAGGATACTTAAGAAGTGTCTTATAGTAGGATACTTATCATTTTATTTCTCTAATTTTCCTATTGAATCTAGAAAGGAGTTATATTATTCATAAGACATCAACTTTTCGTCAACTTTTCTAATATTTTTAAAAATTTTCCTAATCCAAATGTAGGAAATTAAAAATACTTTCCTCATTTTTGTCATCCAATTTTTTACCATCAATTTTTTTAACATCAAATTAAAATAATAAGGAGCAACTGCGTCTGAAGGCCGTAATAAAGTACCGTTGTCACTAATCAAGGTTCTCTGCTCTGTAGTTAATTGAAGAATAATAACTAATTGGGTAGGTAAGAAAAGTCAATCACGTCCCGTTATTATGGGGTCCGTGACGACTCCAAGTAATGCAACGCAAGTTCGTTATTCTCCGATTCCGCCGTGGAATAGTCAATGCCTTGCTTTGTTCCGCGAAGCTCAGCTTAGCCTCTGCTTCGCTGCAAATAATAATTGAGCAGGAGTTGCTTCTTCCGTTTCTTCACTCGGAAACACAAAGTTACATTGAAGTCTAAGAACAATCTAGACATACTAAAAATGAGAGCAAGTGTTTTTCCTTCAGCACTTGCCTTTGGGCTAGTTCTATTGACCCTTTCTGGCCATTGCCATGGACAGCTGAAAGTCGGGTTTTATAATGGCAAGTGCGGGGAGAATGATGTTGAGAAGGTCATCCATGAAGTCGTAAAGCAAAAGATTACAGCCGATCCCAAAACTGTATCTGAACTTGTTCGCTTGTCATTTCATGATTGTTTTGTTCGGGTAAGTCCAATGTGTGTCAACTAATTAGATATTATTCAATCTACTTTTCAAGGCCACAGATACATATTTGTTCAATTGTACATCATAACAATAATTGTGATCTAACTTGCAGTGTATGGCATAATGTGTTGGATAGGGTTGTGATGGATCCGTTTTTCTTGACGGAGGAGATACTGAGAAGACAGCATCTCCGAACCAGGATCTTGGTGGATTCAATACAGTGGATGACATCAAGACAGCTATAGAGAAAATATGTCCAGAAGTTGTCTCTTGTGCTGATGTCCTTGTTGTCGCTGCTAGAGATGCTATCTCTTTGGTAAGTGTTGCATTTGATACTAACTCTGTTTGATCCACTTTTCTAGCCTTCAATTGTTTGCAATCATAATATCTATTGTGCTTCATGTATCTCACATAACTTTAATTAACTTTTGATCGATGATGCACGACAAATAGGCTGGCGGAAAATGGTTTGAGGTAGAAACTGGAAGAAGAGATGGCCTTGTGTCTACAAGGAGTGAAGCACTGGCAAACATTCCTCCACCAACTATCCCTGTGCCTCAAGCTATTAAATTGTTTGCTCAGAAAAGGCTCAACACGGATGATTTTGTCATTCTCTTAGGTATTTATCCATGAGCTTTACATAATTACTACATATAAATAGAAATTCAATAAAAAAGCGAAAGAAACCTACAATAAGCAAAGCTTGCACATTGCACATGTACATACAACATCACCACCTTCTAAAGTGGGTTTTCACGGGATCTGGAGAGATTTAGATGTAGACAATTTTACCCATACAGATATCTTTGCTTATAGAGAGGCCTATTTCAAGATATTCTGATATAAAGTTATAAACGGATTATTGGATAATGATTATTATTGTTGATTATATTATAGGAGGACACACTGTTGGAACTGCACATTGCCACTCATTTGAGAGGCGACTCTACAATGTCCGCAACACCAACAAGCCAGATCTGACCATTAGCTCATCGCTACTCCAGCTCTTGCAAAATACATGTCCCCTAAACAGCCAAAGTGACGATGAAGCATTCCTTGATCAGACACCAAACAGCCACTTTATCATCGACAATGCCTACTACAATCAAATCTTGGCACACAATGGCACGATGGAGATTGATCAAAACATGGCGCTACATCCCTTGACTAGCGGCCTTGTGAAGGGGCTAGCCGATAGTCCTGACCAATTTTTGGACCAATTTGGTGCAGCAATGGTCAAAATGGCTAGAATTGGGGTCCTCACAGGCAACCAAGGGGAGATTAGGAAGACATGTAGTTCAGTTAATTAAGTAGTGTGTCTCAATGCCATTCAATATTGATTGTTTTCTTTTCCTATTTTTTAAAAATTTGTTTATTTTTCATTCTTCTTTGGAGGGAGTATTACGGTGCACTGTGTCCAATGGACCCGACCAACTGTAGAAATAGGGGAGTTTTGGGGAAAAAACAAAAAAAATATGTAGCGGCTGCCATTTTTTGTAAGTAGCGGGGTACATTGCATTCGGGTCTATAGTATAATTTGGGCATTCCTTGTTATTGAGCCAATGGGCCCCACCAGTGACAAAGGGACACATACTGTGGACTAAAGCGTGTGATGAAGATTATTGTTGGAGTGATGTTCACATAGAAAAAGGGATCATATATTAATCTTCTCACGTTTTTCACCTGTTTTGTGTTTTTAGTAGCACCCTGTCGTCTGCTGATCTTTCTCCCTTCCTCAACCCTACATATGTGCGTCTAGTTAGTATTGTTTCAAATTGATACTTCTTTGAAGCAAAATAACATAGGTCTTTGGTTAAATATAAATTTTTATAAGACCGTTTCACAATAAATTTTGGCAAAGTAATTGACATGGCATATAAGTAGAGATCGTTTGAAATGTCGTGAGTTAATATATCATCATTATACCTTCTTACAATAAGATTTCTTGTAATGTTCTCATCAAGACGCCAAGATGAACTAGTAGTAAAGACTAAACTTTTTTCTTTATTAGGCTTTAAAATAAATGTAAGGACAATGTTGGAAAATGATGACTGCTAAACTATGAGTAATTCCATGAACATCATATTCAATCATCCTGTTGGAGTATGAAAGTGGGTGTTGTTCCACATTGAGAAAATTAAAGGGCTTGATTATCTATATAAACTTGTGAGTTATTCCACCCATTACCAATTGATTTTGGGATGGAACCTCATTTGAACTTATATGCATGATTCGTTTATTCAAGGCCCAATTGATATAAAAAATTTAACATCGTATCAGAGTGGGTTGCTCAATCTTGATTTGCCACCGTCCACGTCTGATTAAAAATTGTATCCACGTGTTGAGCCTTGTTAGTAGCCCACACGTGAGGGGGCTGTTGCAGAAAAAGTTTTAATATTTATAAACTCCAAGTGCAAGGTGTATCGTTGAGTACTTGGGGTGTCGTCCGCAGGGAATTGTGTTTCCAACTACCAGGGCTAGCTAAAGCGTCTCAAGTTAGGCAGGATCGAAGGGTGAGAAGGGGAAACTAAACTACGCTACAAATACAGAAACAAGCGACTTGGAATTGTGATTTTACCAATGGATGAACCAACTAACCAAGACGAGTCCTAACCTACCCAAACCACGCTACGAACAAGAGATGGTCGGTTGCACCATCAAAGACCACTCAAGCCCTCTCTCAAGGGTCATGAGCTAGTCTAGTTAGTCTAACCGCCTATTCTCATGGGGTTAGCCCAACTAGACCACAAAACTAGCAACCCCGGACCTAGCTCGATTCGGATACTATTCTCATGTCCCGAACTCAACCATTCTCTCTCCCACACTAGCAAATTGACCTCACCTCTCAGCATAAGTCAATCGCCCAAAAATATGGATGAAAACCCTCTCAGGCATTTCATCGAACACTTGGCGGGCGTGAAGGAAAACTCTAGGTTCTAAGCATGGATTGAGTATGGTTAGGCCAAATACAAGATTAATTAGCCATCAAGAGGCTAATCACAACCCAAGCCAACACAATCTACCAACAAAACATCAAGAACACAACAAAACCTAAACTAACAAATAAGAACAAGAACATGAAGAACAAAGCAAAGGGAATGAATTAAAACGAATCCAAACAAGTAAATAGCATAAATTAACAACAAAAACTAAACATATAAACTAAACAAAGCAAATACAAGAATTAAAACCAACAAAACATACATAACAAGAACATAAAAACTAGAGAGATAAAAGAGGAGAAAACTTAGTCTTGAATTGATGAAGGAACTTGAAATCCAAAGGTTGAATCCAATGTTACAATCTTCAATCCTAAACTAAACTCCCTTATTAACTAAAATCTAACCTAAACTAACCTACAAAATCGCCAGAGAGACGCCCTGAGCGAAGAACGAACTAACTCCCCAAACAGACGCCCGAAATGGGCTTAAATCGCGAAACCCAGGCCCGACGCACGGCCGGAAGCACGGCCGGCCGTGCGCCACCACGCACGGTCAGAACGCACGGCCGTGCGTCTGGCCGTGCGTGGCTTCGGCCACCGGTGCACGGCCGTGCCGACCTGCAGGTCGGCCGTGCACCGTCCTTCGCTGCTGTTCTCGCCTGTTTTCGCTGATTTTCATCGTTTTGTCCCATCTTCGTCCCTTTCCGCAGCGTTTGTTTGATTTAGAGTTATTTCCTACAAAACATAAATAAAACAAGGTAAAATCCTATAAATTAAGTTATTATACGATCAAAAAGTAGGTGAAAGAGGCACGTAAAATGGGTAAATTTACCGTTCAACACACCCCCACACCTATCTTTTGCTCGTCCTCGAGCAAAATAAAAGAAAAACTAAAGTAAACAACTAACTCACTTTCGTAGGAATCACGGTTGCATTTAGCGTATGCAACAAGCCCTTTAAACCCCTTGGTTACCCCAAGTGGACGAGTAAGGTCTCGTGAGGGTTTGCAGAAGATATACCCACAAAATCTTAAAAAGGGAAAACAAAGAAAAGAGAAAACAAAATCGAAAAATGAAAATGACAAAACAAAATATATACATTCGGGTGAACTGTACAAGTTCGGATCAACCAAAACCCCCTAGTAACTCAAGTATCAGTCTGTACACAAGTATTATATGCATTTCAGGACACATCATCTCAAAGAATGGCATTCAGATATCAGCTTTTCACCCCACGACGCATGAAAATAATGAATCCATCCTGGTGCCTGTGTGCAAGTGTATCATCACCCTAAAACTAAGCCTACCAAAACCAAACTCAATCCCACGCAGCTGACACAAGCTACCTTTTTGAATGGCTAGCATGGAAAGCAAGCTTCCCCAGTAGCAGTATTGCCTCAAAGGGTAACACCCAGTAGCGCATGCCTCAAAGGGGTACTTGTCGTTTCCAATTCTTTTCTTCCCCACTTGTTTTTCTTTTCCATTATTTTTTTTCATTACAAACTCATGTCACGCCTCAAAGGGATGCACCCAGTAGCGTTTGAATTTGTTTGTTTGTTTTTTTTTTTTGCTTTTGTTTTGGAAAAAAGGGATGTCAGCGCATATAAAGGGAACTGTGCAGTAGACAGTGGGAGAGTCGATCGTGGAAGACTAAGAACGAAGGATGATGACAATACATGAATTTAGGACTGGATTGCAAAGTTACGATGGACTGTTGGGGCTAGAACTGAGGTCTAAAACGATAGACTGGGGATGAGTATTCATCATGCACATTATACTTATATACGAGCTAATAGTCAAGGTATCAGGGATCAAGGCTGATCAAAATAGTACAAAACTCCCCTAAATTCAAAAAGAAAAGAAAAATTTACACAAAAATGAAAAAAATTTCACAAAAATAAGAAGAAAAATGGGAGATCGAAAAATTTTCACAAAAATAAGAAGAAAAATGGGAGACGACCCCACCCCCACACCTAAATCTCACAATGTCCTCATTGGGAGCCGTGAGTCATCACCAACACGCAAAAATAAAGAAAACAAAATCAAACACAAGAAAAACAAAAGACGACAAAAAATATACACAAGCTAACGCACTCTCCCAAAAACACAATCTCACCCAAAACAACAACACGATCACATATATATACAAACTGACACCACCAAAAATAAATATGGACCAATCCAACAACACCACCAATCACAACACAATAAAAAAAATCCACAAAAACACAAAAATGGTGATCATAGCCAACAACGGCTCAGCAACAATTTCACCACAAGATGATCACCAACCAAAACACAATCCTAAATATCCACAACTAAACAAAAATTAAAAAAAAGAAAAGAAAAATAGAAAGAAGGGGGGGAAGAGTGAGAACGAGTATACCAGGTCGGGTACTGAATGTACCCGAACTATTCCATGACGACTTAAGGAGCATCGGCCACTCCTTGCCGCTCAAGATGCGAGTCGTCAGCTCGGATGCAGTCAAAGCTCTCAGGAGCTTATCATGCATAGCTGCATGTAGCTCGGAATGGTGTGAGTAAGGGAACACTGGTAAAGATGAAGCAAACAAAGTTAGTGCCCTCTTAAACTCACCAAATACCTGTGAGAAATCAGCAGAAAAATCAAATGCAATAGTCAACGCGATTTCTCCAGGCATGCCCTCTAGGTACGGACGAGAAGGATCAAGGAGGGGGTCATACCCTCTAAAAGTACCTAGAGACTTACGGCAGGCAGCCTCATTCCCCTCAAGTATCACAAGAGGATCGATAAGCGACAAATCACAACACTTAGGGGAATGGGAGGGTGGTGAACATGAATAGGAAGCATGGGATGTATCAAGAGAGGTGGGGGATATATTATCAACAAAATCAGGACTAGTTGGCCCTGCAACCACAACATCCATGCATGAAGTCCCTGTGGGAGTCCCATAAAAAGTATGCACCTCAATAGAAACATTGTCGGACTCAGACCAAGTATCATCCTCCTCAACACTAGCGCTAACGCCAAAGGTCTCACCTACCTCGAACTCCGTCGACTGAGCTAAAGGGGAAGGTGTATCAGGAAAGGTCATGATAAGCGCAGTGTTCTCCCAAAGGGTATTAGGAAAGGATGAAGCAACAGTGAGTGAAGTGGTCAAGGGAGGGCCGACTACGTCCTCTAGTCCAGACTCTAGAGGTGGTAAAGATGCACCATCATCACACAGGTTGACATCAAGTCTAGGAGCACTAGAACTAGGGTCAATATCGGGTGATAGGTCATACTCCCGCATTTTATTAACAAACTCAGCAAACTCAACTTGTTGCTTATTCATTGTCTCTATCATATTGCTAAGTCTAGCAAAGCCTTCATTAGAAATATGATAGGGACAAGAAGTACTGGCGTGGTCAAAACAATGACAAATTTCGCACACAGGAGGGGCATAATTAGGGATGCAAGGGGGTGGGGTACAAGAATCAGAACAACTAGTTTCAAATTCATAAGTATCTCAAGCCAACCACTCAAGTAATTCCCAAGCTTCATCAACATTTTGAGCATAGAAATCCCAATGCTCCAAAAGAGCACGGGTCTCACAATTCACACCCTCATCAACAACATGCAATATTTCTCATTTCCCATATAAACATCCATAAGAAGCACATTGAGCAAGATAAGCATGTAAACGATCCCAATAACGGAAAAATAATTCTTGCTCACATTGGGGAAAACGGAAAATTGCCATTGAAATTTTTTTTTTCTTTTGAAATTTTTTTTTTTTTTGGATTTTTAAAAGGCCTAGCCTCGAATGCTAAAGTAAATCCCAATATCGAAAAACGCCAACCCCCCGGCAACGGCGCCAAAAACTTGTTGCAGAAAAAGTTTTAATATTTATAAACCCCAAGTGCAAGGTGTATCGTTGAGTGCTTGGGGTGTCGTCCGCAGGAAATTGTGTTTCCAACTACCAGAGCTAACTAAAGCGTCTCAAGCTAGGCAGGATCGAAGGGTGAGAAGGGAAAACTAAACTAGGCTACAAATACAGAAATAAGCGACTTGGAATTGTGATTTTACCAATGGATGAACCAACTAACCAAGACGAGTCCTAACCTACCCAAACTACGCTACGAACAAGAGATGGTCGGTTGCACCATTAAAGACCACCCAAGCCCTCTCTCAAGGGTCATGAGCTAGTCTAGTTAGTCTAACCGCCTATTTTCATGGGGTTAGCCCAACTAGACCACAAAACTAGCAACCCCGGACCTAACTCGATTCGGATACTATTCTCATGTCCCGAACTCAGCCATTCCCTCTCCCACACTAGCAAATTGACCTCACCTCTCAGCATAAGTCAATCGCCCAAAAATATGGATGAAAACCCTCTCAGGCATTTCATCGAACACTTGGCGGGCGTGAAGGAAAACTCTAGGTTCTAAGCATGGATTGAGTATGGTTAGGCCAAATACAAGATTAATTAGCCATCAAGAGGCTAATCACAACTCAAGCCAACACAATCTACCAACAAAACATCAAGAACACAACAAAACCTAAACTAACAAATAAGAACAAGAACATGAAGAACAAAGCAAAGGGAATGAATTAAAACGAATCCAAACAAGTAAATAACATAAATTAACAACAAAAACTAAACATATAAACTAAACAAAGCAAATACAAGAATTAAAACCAACAAAACATAAAACAAGAACATAAAAACTAGAGAGATAAAAGAGGAGAAAACTTAGTCTTGAATTGATGAAGGAACTTGAAATCCAAAGGTTGAATCCAATGTTACAATCTTCAATCCTAAACTAAACTCCCTTATTAACTAAAATCTAACCTAAACTAACCTACAAAATCGCCAGAGAAACGCCCTGAGCGAAGAACGAACGAACTCCCCAAACAGACGCCCGAAATGGGCTTAAATCGCGAAACCCAGGCCCGACGCACGGCCGTGCCTGGACGCACGGCCGGCCGTGCGCCACCACGCACGGTCAGAACGCACGGCCGTGCGTCTGGCCGTGCGTGGCTTTGGCCACCGGTGCACGGCCGTGCCGACCTGCAGGTCGGCCGTGCACCGTCCTTCGCTGCTGTTCTCGCCTGTTTTCGCTGATTTTCATCGTTTTGTCCCATCTTCGTCCCTTTCCGCAGCGTTTGTTTGATTTAGAGTTATTTCCTACAAAACATAAATAAAACAAGGTAAAATCCTATAAATTAAGTTATTATACGATCAAAAAGTAGGTGAAAGAGGCACGTAAAATGGGTAAATTTACCGTTCAACAGGGGCGTGTTGGAGTATGAAAGTGGGCTTGAGCATGTATATAAATTAAACTTGTACGTTGCAAGATTTCACGTATGCTAGCTAAATGGGCTTAACCTATTACGACATTTTTGTTAACTTTCAATGAAATTGGCTGATTCTCCATATCGAAGTTTGATAATTTCTAGTAACTATCATTAATTTAATCGTTTAGAACCATCAATATAGTACTAATCTAATTAAGGTGGAACAAAGACAATATATTTCAGTCATTATAATTTTTTTGGCATAAATGCTGCACCAAAGTCGATGTAGGGATACTACTGTAATCGCAAAATTGCAAAGATTGAATTTTTTATAGATTCAATTGAATGAATTTGGGTATAATATCTATGAATACAAAATCCTCTAATTCTTTCTCTTTGAGGAATGGATTTTCCAACCCTTGAATCAAAGGGATAGGGGCCTATTTATAGAAAAGCCTCCTCTTTAAAAGTCAAGATGAGCTTTGATTTGAGTTTAGGCTCTGACCTGGGTTTTGGGCCTTTCAATCAAGTTTTACCCTAAACTACTTTGACTTTCGTTTCTTTTGACTTTGACTTTGACTTTGATTTGGGAGTCTCCCGAACTTGGGCCGAACACTGATTTGGAAGTCGCATCGAGTTTTGACCGAATGTTGACTTGAGAGTCGTTTTGACGTTTGCCTTGTGAGTCGATGTAGGTCTTGACTTTGACCTTTGATTTTGACTTTGACTTTGACTTTGGCTTTGACCGCACCTTGACTTTGACGTCGTTCGGGCTTTAGGTCGTGACTTGATTTGATAGTCGTTTTGAGCCTCGATTTGGGTTTTGACTTGAATTTTGACTGAGCCTGGACTTGGAAGTCATTTAGATTTCATCTTGAGCTTGACTCGTGAGTCTTTCGGGTCTGACCTGTAAGTCTTTTGGTTCTGATTAAATTAATTAAAAGGGTTAGCTCAATTAATAAATTTAATTTAATTTTGGTACGGCACGAATAAATTTTTAGTACCTACAAATTGTCCCCTCGAGACAAGGTCACGTACGAAACTTGTCTTTTGAACGTGGCCGAGGTCTCGATTTGTTCCTGAAACGCACTGTTTAGCCACCTATTGATCTGAACATATGACAACTTTTGTCAAAAAGTTGGAAAAATGACTGTGGGGATGGTAAGCAGAACCCAATCCAAGCTTCAATTCTTTTTTCATGTGGACTGGGTCAGATGAAAGCACGGCCCAATTCCGGTACGGTTGGCCTAGTCTATCTCTCATGTTTGCTCATGTTTCACCTGGGCCTGGCCCTTTTTTTTTTTTTTTCAAGAAGCCCGTCTTCTCTTTCCTTTTGTTTCCATGCGTGGGCGTGGGCCCATCTTCTTTCCTTTTCCTCTCAGCCCGGCCTGTCTGTCTTTCACTTAAATGTCACATGAGTAGCGCATGACTGTTTTTTTTTTTTTTTTTTGGCACGCGGACCTGGGCTGGTCTTCAGCTTCCTCTTTCTTCTTTTCTTGTCCTTTGTTTTCGTCTGGGCTGGACCCAAATTGCTTCTTCCTTTTTTTTCCTTGAGGCAAGCCTGGCCATTGCTTCCCGCTTTTCCTTCTTGACCCAACTGCCCAGCTTTGTCATTTAAAGGCACGAAGGGGGCACGTGATTGCACAGCCCCTCTTCTTCCTCTTGGCTACCACAGCGCGCAGCAACCCGAGGTCACTAGTCTGCTGGTGGCTGGTGCTACCGTTGATCACGGTGGAGGCCTCCCGCAAAAGGTTGACCACCCAAGACGGCCACTTTCTCACTCCTCTCCCCTTTCTTTCTCATCTGTCCAGCAACAAAGCTCAGAAGCCGAGCCCCATTACTGTTTGCGGTGAGGATCGTCCCCCAAAGCCCTGGTCTTTGCATGCCATTCTTCATTTTGATAAAGGTATTAACTTTGCCCATTACCTTCCATCTTCCTTCATCCTGGTCTCCAAAGCTTTGTTTGTTTGTTGTTTCTCTCTCTCTCTCTCTCTTTTTTTTTTTTTTTGGGGTAAAGTGCCATGCTTTTCTCTTTTTGTTTGGTTGGTTTTTGATGAGGTATGAAGATACCCCCTCTTATATCTTTAAAACGGTTTTGATGAGGTAGAATCGTACCTTTTTTTTGGTTGTTTTTTTTTTGTTTGGGACTTGGTTGGTTTTTTTTTGGTTGTAGCGTGTCTGTGATTGATCAGCGTGGCAACTTGGGTGTTGGTTTTGTTTGTGCCCTTTGGTGGGCATGTCTGTGAGGAAGAGAGAGAGGATACGATGGCTGTGCGCTTGATTGCCATGTGAGAGGATGTTAGCTTGCGTTTGTAAGCTTGTGATGCGTTTGGTGGCTATACGTGAGGAAGCAAACAGGAAAAGGGAAAAGATCATAGCGTGGTTTCCTGCGGAGTTTGCGTAGAATTTACGCAGATTACTCCAAGGTGTTAATCCCTTGTGCACGCCAAAGGCCTCCTGCCGCGGTCCCGGAGAACTCATCGCGCTGGCAATTTTTTTTTGGTTCGAAGTTTGTGGGTCGCTGAATGGAAAGAGGAGCGTCCACTGCACTGGGAAGTTTGTCAAATTAATGGGGTTGCTGATGATTTTTTTAATTTTATTCCAAGATGAGGGCTTTGGGAAAAAAATTTGTGATGTTGGGGCCTCAGACATGGTTCTTATGACCTCCCAAATGCTGTTGGAAAATTTGGCATGAATCCACACTGAGGGCCTTTGAGCGTCCCTTTTTTTTCTTCAAACTTCTTGCTATCCGAGTTGTTGGCTCCTTTTTTTTTGCATGACCAACCCCCTTTTTTTCGATGTTTATTGAGTCGTGGGTTGCCTGTAACTTGGCCATTTACTGAAATTTGAAATGTTGTGACTTGGTCTTGAAAGACTTGCCTTTTTTTTTTTTTTTAAACGACCATGGACAATAAAGATTGTAACGTTAGTTGAAATACATCCAAAGGAAACTATTTTATTAAACTGAAAAGTCTTCTCACGCCTGCTTGCGCCGTTGTAACGTCGCATTCATTTATTGACGCACTCTTCGCGTGTCGCGATGTCATGCTCACTTGCGAGAAGGTCGCATTTTTTTTTTTTGTCGCTTATGCTTACTATATTTTTTTTGAATGCTGAGACCCCTTTTTTTCATTGCGCTTGTATTATTCCTTGCGCACGTTGAGGAGACTCATTGCGCTTGTATTGTTGCTTGTGCAGGTTGAGGAGTCATTTGAAGAACCACTTGCGATACGGTTCGCCGCTAGGCCATGGGCCTAGAACGGATACCGATACGTATGAAAGTGGTATGAAGACTTGAAGAACTACTTGCGATACGGTTCGCCGCTGGGCTATGGGCCTTGAACGGATACTGATATGCATGAAAGTGGCATGAAAACTTGAAGAACCACTTGCAACACGGTTCACCGCTTGGCCATAGGCCTTGAACGGATACCGATACGCATAAAAGTGGTATGAACACTTGAAGAACCACTTGCGATACAGCTCGCCGCTTGGCCATGGGTCTTGAACGGATACCGATACGCATGAAAATGGTACAAGCAGCGAGGAGTAGTTGGGCAGCAGACAACCAATATTTTGATTGATTTTGTTTCACGCTTCTCCCTTCTTTAGTAATAATTTTGTCTGGACGCCGCCTTGTTTACTAATTTCTTTCCTGAAAAAGAAATTAACTTTGTGTTTTCTTCTATTTTCAGTTGATTCATAATGGTGCAAGTCGCGAGGAGGAGCTTGGCGGCAGAAAGGTGATGTCTTTGATCTCTTCTCTTTCATGCCCCTCTTTTTTTGTGTGTGATGTGTTTGACCGCACTTGGTGATTTGCTGAATCTACCTACGTACTTATGGGTACTTGCAATTTCCAATAAGATCAAATTATTATGTAGTTTAACTAAGCATCCTTTTTTTCATTTGTTTTGCCATTCACAATTTATACTCTTGCGGGGTAGGAGTAGTACAAAGTTTTTTGGTTTGAGTGAACAGTTTATACTCTTGCTCAGGTTTTAGCATTTTTTTGATGTGTGTGAGCAGTTTAGACTCTTGTTCAGGAGCCTTTTTTTTTTGAATGTGTGTGAACAGTTTAGTCTCTTGTTCGGGAGTCTTCTTTTTGAATGTGCAAACAGTTTAGTCTCTTATTCGGGAATCTTTTTTTTGAATGTGTGAACAGTTTAGTCTTTTACTCAGAAGTCTTCTTTTTGAATGTGTGAACAGTTTAGTCTCTGATCTGGGAGTCTTTTTTTTGAATGTGCAAACAGTTTAGCCTCTTATTTGGGAGTCTTCTTTTTTGAATGTGCGAACAGTTTAGTCTCTTGCTCGGGAGCGGACTTGATTTTTTTTTTTTTTGGGTGACGAACAGTTTAAGCTTTTGCTTAGGAGCAAGTCCAGCATTTCCTCAGGGGAGGGCATCGACATCTTGGCTCACGTCGCGGTTGGAAGACGTTTGTTCCTCTTCCTTAGTTCTTGTTTTGAGTTGGTCTTAGCCCCATGGCTAGTGAGAATTAGGACTCGTCTCTTTACTTTTAGCGAGTCATCTACCTTCACATCCAAAGTGGAAACATGCTTCATGCATGAAGGAATTGAACTTTAGACTTCATATATTTTGGTGAGGCGGTTGAACGCTAAATCTCTTTTTGTGTGAGCAGTGCACTTGATGACGTCTCGCCTATCTTGATTCTGGCGAAAACTGAGAGTTTAGGTTGCTCATTCTTCTTCAACCTATAGAAGACAGAGGGCTTCGGGATTTCGCAGTTCCCCAACCTGCTAAACACAGAAGAGCTGGGAAGGCATTGGCGCAGCATTGACGGCTGCAACCTGTAGAGCACCGACGTTTTTGGGTTGGTCTTGGCATTTTCACCCTCATTATCATCAACATCTTCAGTTGTGATATATTGTGTGAGGGCTTGCTTATCCTTACGTCATCCCGAAATCCTCATAGACTGGGGCGGTACGTAGCTAAGACCAACTTTAGGCGTTGCAGCATTGCCCCCTTGGCTTTGTATGACCCTTTGCGTGCTGCCAAGTCCATAGGGCTTAGCTTCGATCTCATGCCCCAAAGATATTGGCTTGCTGAAGTCATAGCCAGGCCTCTTCATTAACTTGTGCACATTAGGATCAAACCCATCGCTGATGCGCATCTTTGACAGCTCACTTTCTTCTTGGAGCGAGCCTTTAAAAGAGGCAGCAAAACCAGGGAGAGAAACCTTGGTCAATTTGCTTGGGTTCGCTCTATGAGAAGAGGCAACAAAACCAGGGAGAGAAATCTTGGTCAATTTGCTTGGTTTCGCCCTATGAACTAGAAGTACACCTTTTTCTTTCAGAACGCACCAGCTTGCTTTATTGAACTTGCGTTCAACCTTGGTTGCACTTTTAGGATTTGTACATGTGAAGACTGGTGCCGCTGAATTTACCGTGACATTTGCTTGCTTGACGGACGAGACTGAAATTGTCCTCTCATTCTTTTCTTTCTGTTGTTGTTGTGGATGGATGCTGCCATCACCATTTCCTTCAGGAAAGACGTTCAACTCTTCATTTGTTTCGTCATCGTCAGTTTCGTAACATGAGATTGTGTAGACAGCCACGCTATCAAAGAACCTTTTTGTGAAGCATTCTCCTGAGCCCTCTAGTACTTCAACATGATCCCTTTCAGAATCTGACTCATCAGCCTGTTGCACTGTGACATGGCCAACTTCTACTGTTTCATCTAAATCTAAAATGATTCTTCCTTCCTTAGCCAGTCGTACGATGCGCTCCTTAAGTGTAACGCACTTTTCAAGAGGGTGACTAACGATTCTATGGTACCAACAGTAGTTGGGGCCGGCGGTCCTCCCAATTTCTTCTGGGCACTTTGGCTCAGGCAATTCAATGATCACCTTCTCAAGTAAGTCATCTAGCATGCCTGACAAATCTGAGTCAGGAAATAGATACTTCTTTTCCTGAAGCTCTTTTAGTGTGGGACGCTTTTTTGTCTCAACCTTGAACGACGAGCTCTTCTTACCCCCTAGTTTGGCTTTCTCATAATGCGAATTGGCTGACTTGTAGAGGTGGACATCGCTTCTTTGGTCGTGCACTTAGGAAATTTAACATTCTTCTCGAATTCAACTTTGCTCCTCTTTGATTCAGTAGAATAAAAGGAGTTGGCGCGATGACTAGCTATCGTCACCTCCATGTCATGCGCTTTGGTCGCCAATTCTTGAAAAGTCCTAAGTTTTCTCATTTGTAGAACGTACAGCAAGTCCCAGTGCATGCCTTGGGTGCACATTTCGACGGCGGACGCTTTAAACAGCCGATCCATGCACTCGAGGTTAAGTGCGCGCCAGCGGTTGATGTAGTCAAGAACTGGCTCATCCTTCCACTGTTTTGTGTTTGTCAGCTCAGTCATACTGACAACGCGCTGAGTGCTGTAGAACCTATTGAGGAACTCTTACTCCATTTGTTCCCAACTATCAATGGACTCAGGTTCTAAGTCGGTATACTAGTCAAAGGTAATACCTTTCAATGTCCTGACAAACTGTTTCACCATAAGGTCGCCGTCAGTCCCAGCATTGTTGCATGTCTCAATGAAATGCGCGACATGCTGTTTTGGATTGCCTTTCCTATCGAATTATTGAAATTTGGGGGGTTGGTAACAGTAGGGCATGCGAAGAGCATCCACCCTCCTAGTGTAAGGTTTGGTGTATAGGTGAGTTCTGCGCAAACCTTCACTTAGCTGCGACTTAACAACATTTGCTATCAAGTCTTGGATTTGCTCAATGGTCATTGATTCAGAGGACTTGACATTTTAAGTGCAACGCCTTTCTTTGGTTTCTTTTCGTTGTCAGAAGACTCGGTGTGGATGGACATTTTTTCTAAATCCTCACTTTCTGAGTCCCTTGTGGAAGATTGAGCTGGCCATTTTTCTAATTTCGTGGTTAGCTTCACAATCTTTTCTTCTTGAAGCTTAATGCACTCTTCATTTTCTTTGTTGTCCCTAGTGAGTTTTTCTAGGATGACCTTCATGTTAGTCATCTCCTCTTCCAGAGTGGTTGTGTCTGTCATCATAGCTGGCATGACAACAGTTTTGGAGGACTCAACTTCAGTCTCTGACATGCGCACCCCCTTTGGTGAAGGCAAAGAAGAGTCACTACTGTAGTAGTTTTCAACATCGCAGACTGGAGATTGAAGTTGGAGGTTTTGAATTTCACCCATCCAAGATGACGCCTTTTGCTGCGTCTTCAACTCTTGGAGTCTGGATGGGGGCAGCATAGTTTGTCTAGGAGTGGTCGATGCAACAGCTTTTGCCATACTCCTGCTCTTTATTGTGTGCGCGCACTTGCTAGAAGTGATACTCGCTCCACAGGGTATGCGCGAAAGAGATCCTGTGCTCTTCTTCTTCGAAGCTTGCGCGGCAACGTTCTTTGTAGCCATGTCTTCATTGAAGAATATGTTCTCGTGACTCGAAAGTTTTGATCTTCTAGGAGAAAGAGATGAGAGGTAGAGATGTCCCACCGGGCGTGCCAAATTTGTAATCGCAAAATTATAAAGTTTGAATTTTTTATAGATTCAATTGAATGAATTTGGGTACAATCTCTATGAATACAAAATCATCTGATTCTTTCTTTTTGAGGGATGGATTTTTCAACACTTGAATCAAGGGGGTGGGGGCCTATTTATAGGAAAGCCTCCCCCTTGAAAGTCAAGATGGGTCCTGACTTGGATTTTGAATTTTGACCTGGGTTTTGAGCTTTTCAATCAGGCTTTGCCCTAAACTATTTTGACTTTCGTTTCTTTTGACTTTGACTTTGACTTTGATTTTGATTTGGCAGTCTCCCGGGCTTGGGTCGAGCATTGATTTGGAAGTCGCCTCGAGCTTTAACCGGACGTTGACTTGAGAGTCGTTTTGACGTTTGACTTGTGAGTCGATGTAGGTCTTGACCTTTGACTTTGACCGCACCTTGACCTTGATGTTGTTCGGGTTTTAGGTCGTGACTTAACTTGGTAGTCGTCTTGAGTCTCGATTTGGACTTTGACTTGAATTTTGACTGAGTCTGGACTTAGAAGTCATTTGGACTTCATCTTGGGCTTGACTTGTGAATCTTTCGGGCCTGACCTGTAAGTCTTTTGGGTCTGATTAAATTAATTAAAAGGGTTGACCTAATTAATTAATTTAATTTAATTTTGGTACGACACGAATAAATTTTTAGTGCCTACAGCTACATCAAAGATTTGGAACATAAAGTACATCCTGCAAGATTAACTTGGGATTTAGGGATACTACACCCTTTTTTTGGTGGCTAAAGTTTCCATCGCATTTGGCGGGTCAATGTTATAGACATCATGCAACAAACTTTCAACACCCGTTATATGACATGACACCCCACTATCAAGAAGCCAGGTGTTATTACTTGATATTTTGTCAAGATTAGACTTTGGAGTCTCAACTAGACTTAAAAGTTTTTGTGCCTGCTTGGCAGTGAAGTCATGTCCCTTGTGCTCTTCATGAGTATTTTCGGCATAGGGTTGCACGACATTAGCTGTTTCTCTACCGTAGCCACGGCCTCGACCCGCGTTTCCATGTCTTGCTCGATGTCACGTCTAGTCATAATACGCCTATGATTCTCCTCCTGCTATACCATGTTCAAGATTTTATCCAAGGAAGGAAGGGGGTCCAAAAGTTAAAATTTGACTTTGAACCTTCAACAATAAATCTTCATCAAGTCCCATAAGAAATTGATGAGCTTTATTATCCTCCATGAATTTTCAATTTTTTTGGCTGCTTCACACGTGTAATTTGGAATTTTTACATAATTCTCGAGTTCATTCCAAAGCCCTACAAGCCTATTAAAAAACTCAACTACCTCTTGTTTGTCTTGCTTATGAGAAACAGTTTGAGCCTTTAACTGATGTATCTTCGGCACATTTGGTACCGAATATCGCTATGAATATTCTCCCATAAAATTTGGACAGATTTCACATAAACAAAACTTATGTGTAATTTTGGATTGATCATGTTCATGATCCATGACGTGATTATTGAATTCACCATGGCCCATGCCTTAGCTTCGGCTGAGTCCTTGTCCTTTGGCTCCGTTATGGTGCCATCAATGAAATCAATTTATTATTGGCTATTAAAGCCATTTGCACGGCTTGTTCTCACAAATCATAGTTCCTTTCATTGAACTTGATTGTAGTTATGATCGCGCCAGGTGAGTCTTAAGGATGCAGAAAATATGAGGATTGATTGTCAATAATGAACGTTGGTTTCTTGCCATCATCAGCCATTGCTTCGATTCTCTCTTGCCTCACGAAAAGAGAAAGCTTTTGTTTGTCGATTCTGATATCATGTAGAAATCAGAGAGGCAATAAAAACTGTATTTTGTGTATATTCCATCGAGGATCATTACATGGATATATATACAAAAGCTTCATGAGAAACTCTCTCGCTAGCCGAGTAGAAAAGAACTACTTGTCCAACAAGTTTTCCAATACAACACCAACACTAATTAGTAAGGAGATAGAATTACATAACTAGGAAAAAATATACAGTGTCTCCTTTATTTCTTTAATATGTACATTATTCCCCTATTGATATGCTGCATGATTCAACGAATATAAACCCCATTATAAGTAGTGCTTGTGAACACCATTATAGGTACGTAGTTCTTGTGATGGTATGGACATGTGCATTTATAACCTGAACTCGGGTAAGAGATCGAGTACTTTTCATGTAATTCCATGATGCAAGCTAATAATACGTTCATTAAAGTCTGAATCGGGGGTTACAGACTGTATTATTCCCCTGTTACTATTACTTCAAGTAATCCAGAATATGGCATTTTCATTTAATTCATAGAGGCAACATCTGGTGTAGGGAGTTTGTCTTTCTGTTTGCGAGCATATAATTATTGAGTGTACATGTTGATGAATGTTTCTCGATCTACATCAAAACATGCGAACAGTGCATGTTTCGCGAGAAACATTTGATGTTTAATATATGGTATGGATTTACATGTATAAATAATAATTATATATTATTTTGTTGCTGTTAATATGTTGTGCAATTATGCCTTTTAGTGTCTGAGCTCTAGCTACATTATTATTGTTGTTATAAGTATAATAATTTACATTGACTTTATGACCGTTATTATTCTTATGAAATGTTTGCAACCACTAAAATGATTACATAAACATTAATACTTTCATTCTTATTTTATTATAAAACAAAGCCATTTTTTGGCTTCTCAAAGCATCTAAATAATAAAGTATGTAAATCTACAATTATTACTATTTACAAACTAAATTTAATTGTAAAATCATTTTTTACTTTTAAGACTTGTTTGAATAAAAGCATACATTAAACACTCGTTATTATTATTATTATTTTAATTTAGAACTAACAATTAATAATTGGACAACTTAGAATTACAGGGAAAAAGTCAATGATGATGTGACATTTGCCAACTTTACATCAATCTATTCAGTTTTATATTTTATATACATATATATATATATATATATATATATATATATATATATATATATATATATGTATATAAAATATATGATAATATATGATACGTATATATTTCCATGAGCAATCGAAAAGTCAAACCTAACAATTAGCAAGTGGTTTTTTTGACTAAGATAATTGATTGTAGTTACTAACAAGTTGGTGATTTAAGGTATTTAATGCGTTTAACAAAAAGTTTGCTCAAATTAAGACGTAGAAAATCTCCCTTATGGCCCTCATGACACTCACTAGAAAGGTTAGTCGAGTTCAATTCTTAATTTAAGACAACTAAGTCTAGACCTGTCAATTCAGACGGGCGGATTAAATATGGGTCGGGTGTATTCGGGTTCGAGTAAAATACGGATCGGGTGTATTTCGGGTTCGGGTAAAATACGGGCGGGTGTATTTCGGTTTTACGGATTTCGGACAGCCCAACGGGTTTGAAGCGCCTTTTTATTGAATTATTTCTTTTTTTGTCAAAATCAAAAATTTGAAATTTTTATTGCTTAAAGTTGTTTGCATTTAATGAACGAGCATTGTAATTGTAATTTCTTCAAAGCATACCAAAAATATTCAAACTTTTCAACATGGTATATGAAATTCATGCGCGAGTCAGCAATGAATTACGTTTGGATGAGTTGATCCATATATTAAAATATTAATAATTGGTCAGGTCATTCATTGGTCGGCCCATCTAAAGCATGTTAACGAGTTGGAGCCGTTCGACCCATTAATAGCTCATTTAATAATTTGATGTTTCGTTAATTAACCTAACGTTACCTAATCAGGCATATTTTATTAGTATGTCGAGCCTAACACGAATGTAAGTTGGTCAATTGCCCAACATTGCATCAGATTCAAGACCAATTAGAAGGAATCCAAACAAAAGAATGTTATATATGTGCAAGACATTATAATTATCTATTAAGTATAAAATCAAAATTTTAGATTATTATAGAGTAATCTTATTTAAAATGCGATGAGATGTATTCATTTTACGAAGAATATAATTGTATAACTCGCACATTTTCAATACTTATCTAATTCTGAATTGTTTTTCTTAATATTAGAGTTTTTTCATGGCCATTTTCTAAAATTGTACCATTTATAAGTTGCATATGGCGTTGTCTTATGGGAAAAAACAGAAACCATTGTCTAATTTATGAAGGGATGTGATAATTGTATAATGTCTCTCTAAACGATTCGTTATAATGAAAAACAATTATTGTTAATAGGAAAAAACTAAAGAAAATAAAAAGTAAGTATATAATATTCGGGTCGAGTGGGCGGGTTCGGTTTGGGTAGGATTTGACCCAAAAATTTACGGGTTTTTCGGGTTCGGTTTAGTTCATATTCAGGTCGAGAAAATCGTGTTCAAAATCCAAAATTTTCAAACGGATTCGGCTCGAGTTTTCAAGTCGGGTCAATTTTTACCAGGTCTAGAATTACCTAAGATGAGAAGTCAAATCTCATATGTTTCATTACCTTCCTCACATAATCAATGTGATGCAAAGTTCCTTTAAACATATTTACACATAACACATTGGGAGCGTTATATGATCATCCATTTTTTAAAAAAACTGAATTTCTTATTACAAATTGACTTTTGCCGTCAAAATCAAACAAATTTAATATACTAGACCAAAAGTGAGTACGGGTGAGTAAAAAAAATCGGGTAGTCAGTTTCGGACCTAAAACTAGTCTGGATATGGATGTAGGCCTCGATTAGACTAATTTCAGGGCAGGTTCCAAAATTTTAGATTCGGTTATAACTGGGTCCAATACCGAATTCCGAAATTTTAGAACTAGATCTGGACCTGGTACCAGCACCCGGTCAAAATTTAAAGAATTTTGCTAAAAAAAATATAAAGTAAATCATTATTCCTCAAGTGATGTATCTTTTATATCGAGACCCAACTCCCAACTATCCAATTTAACCCCTTATCTTTTTTGTTTTCATTTTATCCCCAATTTACTCTTTATGTACATTGACCGCCATGGATTTCTTCCTTCAAGCTTTAGTTCTTCTGCTTATAAGCCTTATTGCTTGCTATGTATGTTTTTAATATTATTTTGTAGTTTCCTTTTCTTTCTCTCTCTATTTCAAGTGAATTAAAATAATTTTTAGTGTTTTGTTCGTTTTGTAATCTTAATTGTAGGTTTCTGATTAACATTGTCGATCTCCAATTCTCTGAGTTTATTTTAGAGTACATAAATCTTCTTTACTGCTGATTTCGTATTTGATTTAACTTTATAATTTGATTTTTGGAAATTTATCTTCAGATATGAATTTTCAACTTCCTTCAATCCCTTCTTCTCCGTATTTTCTTAGGAAAAATGGGGCAAAGAAAAACATTACTTAGGATTTCCTTTAATCCCTCATAATTTTTTAATTCCCCAAGCTATATTTTTAATTTGGCCCCTTAGCTTCTTTGAACATTAACACGAAAGACAGCCAAGTATTTTATTTTCACCAAACCATATGCATGCCGGCCGGTTCAACCCCAACGCAAACCAACCGATTTTTTTTTTAAAAAGGGGAAGAAATGGAGTTCGTTGACAGAGAATAAGTATTTTGTTATGGCTCAGTGGTCCAATCATAAAAAGTGTGGCACATAGCAAAAATTATTTAGGAATATTAAAAATTTGAAAATAAAATAAATTTGGGGCTTGAGGAAATAAAATATTGGCTCCAACAACTATTTATTCAAGGCATATCTCTTAATCAGTGGCATCTGAATTAATTTATACATTTCAATTTATGTATCTTTGACTGTTGAATAATTCCAACATTGTAATTTAATGAAAATGGAATTAACCTCTCTACGGGTAGGCATGCCGGTAGAGGTAAAGTTGCCTACAGCTGGATCTCCCCAGACCCCGCGAAAGCGGGACTCACACTGAGAGGTGGTGTTGGTGTTGTGTTGGTGTATTGTAATTTAATAAAAATGTGTAAATCAAGATCCATATTACTTGAATAATTCATTAGTTATCAGCGTCATGTGATAACGCAAACCCAGCTAATATGTACATTCTATAATTATGCCTTAATTGCAGCCTCCATGACTCTATTAGTTGCTACTTGCTATGCACACTATAAATAAGGTTGAGATTGCTTAGCCATTTTCATCCACCAAGATAATTCTTGCTTCTTTCAAGGCTTGAAACACAAGATAAAGAAGATGAGAGCTACTTGTCCTCCCTCAAAACTTGCCCTTGGGCTCATTCTAATGACCCTTTTTGGCCAGTCTTTTGGTTATTGGCCTACCAGTTGTGGATTGACCGTAGGGTTTTACAACGTCAAGTGCGGAGAGCAGGATATCGAAGAATTCATTTACAATCTTGTTAAGAAGCAATATGAAGAGGATCCAGATACTGTGTCTGATCTTGTTCGTTTGACATTTCATGATTGCTTTGTTAGAGTAAGTCAATGTATTCAATAGTTGTGTAAATTATGTTACAATGGGTTATGTATTTTACGGTGTTCACTAACTATATTTACATGATGTGTGAAAATTAAAAGGGATGTGACGCATCTGTCTTCCTTGATGGACAAGATACTGAAAAAACAGCAGTACCCAATTTGACCTTAGGTGGACTTGATACTATTGATGAACTAAAGGAAGCCGTAGAGAAAGCATGTCCTGGGGTTGTCTCTTGTGCTGATCTCCTTATGATAGCCGCTAGATCTGCCGTGCACATAGTTAGTATAATTTTGATCTCCCTCTTTCTATATGTGCTACCCCAAGGTGATTCTTCAGACACAGCATGTATTCTAATTGTCCTAGATTATGGCCTTCGCCACGACAAGAAGAAGGACACTTTTTGGTCGGAAATTTTGACAGAAAAAAGTTCATATTGTGACGGAAAGTTGACTTATTGATTGAAATTTTGACGGAAATTTTATCCAAAAAAACCACTGGTCCAAATGAATATTTTGACCGACCCGTCAGAAATACCGATGGAAGATTTTTGATGGACTGACAGTCTGTTAAAATTTCTACTGACGGATTGATAACCCGTCAGTACTAATTTGACAAAAATTCTGATGAACTGACAGACTATCAGAACACTTTTGATAGACAATTTTGATGGAATAGGTTGCCCGTCATAACCACAAAGATTGTAGGTTTAAGTTGGTGGCACATTTTTGACAGGTATTTTAGACGGAAATTGTAGGTTTAAGTTGGTAGCACATTGTAGTAAAGTAGTAATTAGGCAAAGCATGAACCAAATTGCTAAATTTGATATACTTGCTTTTGTAGGCCGGAGGAGATTGGTTTGATGTTGAAACAGGAAGAAGAGATGGCCTTGTTTCACTTCAAAGTGAAGCTCTTGCAAACATTCCACCACCAACAATTCCAGTCCCAAAAGCCATTGAAATATTTGCTGAAAGAGGCCTAAACAAGAATGACATGGTCTATCTTTTGGGTACGTACCAATGAAATCAATTTTTCTATGCATTTTGTTATTTTTGATACTTTGTTTATGAAATAGTAACAAGAATGTTTGAAATCTAATTAAAAGTGATGTGGAAACAAGAAGGAAATATATTTCTTATTGATCTTCTAAACATGCCTCACAGGTGGACATACCGTTGGAACTGCACACTGTCAATCTTTCAAAGAGAGTCTCTACAATTTTGACGGCACTAACAGACCAGATCCCACCATAAGCTCGGCTCTGCTTCGACTCTTGCAACAGACATGCCCACAGAATAGTCAAGTCGATAATGAAGCTTTTCTTGACCAAACTCCAAAGAGTGAATTCACATTCGACAATGGCTACTTCAAGCAAATTGTGGCGCACAACGGAACCCTTGAAATTGATCAACAACTTGCAATTCACCCAGAAACTAGGGGCATCGTAAGGGGACTAGCGATGAGCCGTTTCCAATTCTTGAAGAAATTTGGTCCATCCATGATCAAAATGGGAAGAATTGGAGTTCTCACTGGCTATGAAGGAGAGATTAGAAAATCATGCCACGCCAGAAACAACCAGGCAACAATGCCTTATTCAGTCATGTCATGATCGTAACACACGCGTTACGCGTACTATTGATTTAATTGGATCGTGCAATGTAACATTCTTTTTCTAGTTTTATAACTTTGTTTCTTAATTTCATGCAATTTCGTACATTTGGATGTGTGTTACAATCAAATAAACCTTTGTTAGGAATAATATTAGAGCAACAATAATAGCGGAAGCGATAGGATGAGTTAGAGATTCAGAATTCAAGTGAATAACAGAAAACAGAAATAAGAAGACAAGAGATTTAATGTGGAAAACCCAATGCGGGAAAAACCACGGACGGTGACAGCACCAGAACAATTCACTATGAGCAGGAAGAATACAACACAATCACAATCACCATAGTGATTTGATCTAAGAGCAGAATTACAACCTCTCTATTGTAATCTCTCACAAAGTACTTCTACCTCTCAATGTATGTATGAGTACTGGAGTGATCAAGTTAATTTTAGATCCTAGGCATGTCCCCTTTATATAGGGGCAAGAAGGTAGGATGAGGAAACCCTATCCACCACGGTATCTTGATCACCAAACCTCATCTTTCCAAAAAAGAAAAAAATTTTCAACCCAAAATATGAAAATAATATAATTTCCATAATATAGAAGATCTCAAACACATAATATGATCTTAGATTCCAAGTAGCCGGTAAAAGGGATTTGGGCCATAAACCCAATAATCTCCACCTTGGACCAAAATCCAACACTGCTCTCTGACTCCGTCATCGCACCGCGAAGGGTGACGCCCCTTTCAAGAGGCAATGCCCCGAAGGGCGCTCAAATACTGCGAATACCAACTAAGTCCAAGCAATGCTTGAACTTAGCTCTGGGAGATGACTTATATGAACTTTCCTTCATATAACCTGTCACAGTAGATGCCTGCAAGACATAGAGGCCTCCTTACCTCAAACCCTTCAGCAGAATCCGACTGCCCTTTGAGACCTTCAGAACTCCACCTTCAGCTGAATATTTGCACCCTTTGGATTCAAGGGTGCCCAACGAGATGAGGTTACGCTTCAAGTCAGGAACGTGACGAACATTCGATAAAGTCCTGACAACACCATCATGAGTCTTGATTTTAACAGTACCAATTCCAGTTACATTACATTGGGAATTATTGCCCATGTGAACAATAGTTGAGTCAACTGGATCATATATTGAAAACTCATCCTTGTGAGGACACATATGATAGGTACACCCAGAATCAAGAATCCAATCAGAATCACTCCCCCCTTCAGTAGAGGTAGCAAACAGAACGTCACCATTAGAATCAGATTCAGCAAACGAAGTTTCAGCAGGCTCCTGAGAATTATCTTCTTCTTTGCCCTTCTTTTTTTGCAGTTTCCAGCAGTTAGCAACAATATGACCCAATTTACCACAGTAATTGCAGGTCTTACCAGCATGAAGATTTTTGGACTTAGAACAGTTCTTACTCCTATTACCGTTCCCCTTTTCAGTTGTTGTACCCCTTACTGCTAATCCCTCAGCAAAATCAACATGAATGTCAAGATCAAACTTCTCCTTAGACAATAGGTTTGACTTAACATCTTCAAACGATATAGTATTAGAATTACTATATAGCATAATCTCCTTAAAGTGTTTATAAGAAGGGGGTAACGACACAACAAGCAAAATAACCTTATCCTCATCCTCAACTTTCACATCCAGACTCTCCAAATCAACAAGAATAGAGTTAAACTCATTCAAATGCTTTTGGACAGGGGTATCTTCAGCCATACGAAAGGTATACAACCTTTCCTTCAAACGGATCTTGTTGGCGAGACTCTTCGTCATGTAGAGTTCCTCCAGCCGAGCTCAAAGATCCACCGCAGTTGTCTTATCAAGCACCTCTCGCAGGACATGTGGTGCCAAGCACAACTGTATAACTGAAACCGCTTTCAGCTCCAGTTCCTCCCATTCGTCCTCCGTCAACGACCCACGTCTCTTCTTCACATCTCCAGCCCACTGTTCTTCTGTCATCTTCTCAGGTTTCACGTGAGGTCCCTTCAAAACCTTCCACAACCCATGTTGAATGAGAACTGCTCTCATCTGCACCTTCCAGAGATTAAAACTGATCTCCCCATCGAATTTCTGAATACCTACCTTCATGATAGAAGACATCCTATAACCAAATCTCTGATACCACTTGTTAGGAATAATATTAGAGCAACAATAATAGCGGAAGCGATAGGATGAGTTAGAGACTCAAAATTCAAGTGAATAACAAAAAACAGAAATAAGAAGACAAGAGATTTAATGTGGAAAACCCAATGCGGGAAAAACCACTGACGGCGACAGCACCAGAACAATTCACTATGAGCAGGAAGAATACAACACAATCACAATCACCACAGTGATTTGATCTAAGAGCAGAATTACAACCTCTCTATTGTAATCTCTCACAAAGTACTTCTACCTCTCAATGTATGTATGAGTACTGGAGTGATTTTAGATCCTAGGTATGTCCCCTTTATATAGGGGCAGGAAGGCTAGGATGAGGAAACCCTAGCCACCACGGTATCTTGATCACCAAACCTCATCTTTCCAAAAAAGAAAAAAATCTTCAACCCAAAATATGAAAATAATATAATTTCCATAATATAGAAGATCTCAAACACACAATATGATCTTAGATTCCAAGTAGCCGGTAAAAGGGATTTGGGCCATAAACCCAACAATCTCCACCTTGGACCAAAATCCAACACTGCTCTCTGACTCCGTCATCGCACCCCGAAGGGTGACGCCCCTTCCAAGGGGCAATGCCCCGAAGGGCGCTCAAATACTGTGAATACTAACTAAGTCCAAGCAATGCTTGAACTTAGCTCTGGGAGATGACTTATATGAACTTTCCTTCATATAACCTGTCACAGTAGATGCCTGCAAGACATAGAGGCCTCCTTGCCTCAAACCCTTCAGCAGAATCCTACTGCCCTTTGAGACCTTCAGAACTCCACCTTCAGCTAAATATTTGCACCCTTTGGATTCAAGGGTGCCCAACGAGATGAGGTTACGCTTCAAGTCAGGAACGTGACGAACATTCGATAAAGTCCTGACAACACCATCATGGGTCTTGATTTTAACAGTACCAATTCCAGTTACATTACATTGGGCATTATTGCCCATGTGAACAACAGTTGAGTCAACTGGATCATATGTTGAAAACCAGTCCTTGTGAGGACACATATGATAGGTACACCCAGAATCAAGAATCCAATCAGAATCGCTCCCCCCTTCAGTAGAGGTAGCAAACAGAACGTCACCATCAGAATCAGATTCAGCAAACGAAGCTTCAGCAGGCTCCTGAGAATTATCTTCTTCTTTCTCCTTCTTTTTTTGCAGTTTCCAGCAGTTAGCAACAATATGACCTAATTTACCACAGTAATTGCAGGTCTTACCAGCATGAGGATTTTTAGACTTAGAACGGTTCTTAATCCTATTACCGTTCCCCTTTTCAGTTGTTGTACCCCTTACTGCTAATCCCTCAGCAGAATCAACATGAATGTCAAGATCAAACTTCTCCTTAGACAACAGGTTTGACTTAACATCTTCAAACGATATAGTATTAGAATTACTATATAGCATAATCTCCTTAAAGTGTTTATAAGAAGGGGGTAACGACACAACAAGCAAAATAGCCTTATCTTCATCCTCAATTTTCACATCTAGACTCTCCAAGTCAACAAGAATAGAGTTAAACTCATTCAAATGCTTTTGGACAGGGGTACCTTCAGCCATACGAAAGGTATACAACCTTTTCCTTCAAACGGATCTTGTTGGCGAGACTCTTCGTCATGTAGAGTTCCTCCAGCCGAGCCCAAAGATCCACCGCAGTTGTCTTATCAAGCACCTCTCGCAAGACATGTGGTGCCAAGTACAACTGTATGGCTGAAACCGCTTTCAGCTCCAGTTCCTCCCATTCGTCCTCCGTCAACGACCCACATCTCTTCTTCACATCTTCAGCCCACTGTTCTTCTGTCATCTTCTCAGGTTTCACGTGAGGTCCCTTCAGAACCTTCCACAACCCGTGTTGAATGAGAACTGCTCTCATCTGCACCTTCCAGAGATTAAAACTAATCTCCCCATCGAATTTCTGAATATCTACCCTCATGATAGAAGACATCCTATAACCAAATCTCTGATACCACTTGTTAGGAATAATATTAGAGCAACAATAATAGCGGAAGCGATAGGATGAGTTAGAGATTCAGAATTCAAGTGAATAACAGAAAACAGAAATAAGAAGACAAGAGATTTAACGTGGAAAACCCAATGCGGGAAAAAACCACGGACGGCGACAGCACCAGAACAATTCACTATGAGCAGGAAGAATACAACACAATCACAATCACCACAGTGATTTGATCTAAGAGCAGAATTACAACCTCTCTATTATAATCTCTCACAAAGTACTTCTACCTCTCAATGTATGTATGAGTACTAGAGTGATTTTAGATCCTAGGTATGTCCCCTTTATATAGGGGCAGGAAGGCTAGGATGAGGAAACCCTAGCCACCACGGTATCTTGATCACCAAACCTCATCTTTCCAAAAAAGAAAAAAATCTTCAACCCAAAATATGAAAATAATATAATTTCCATAATATAGAAGATCTCAAACACACAATATGATCTTAGATTCCAAGTAGCCGGTAAAAGGGATTTGGGCCATAAACCCAACAATCCCCGCCTTGGACCAAAATCCAACACTGCTCTCTGACTCCGTCATCGCACCCCGAAGGGTGACGCCCCTTCCAAGGGGCAATGCCCCGAAGGACGCTCAAATACTGCGAATACCAACTAAGTCCAAGCAATGCTTGAACTTAGCTCTGGGAGATGACTTATATGAACCTTTCCTTCATATAACCTGTCGTAGTAGATGCCTGCAAGACATAGAGGCCTCCTTGCCTCAAACCCTTCAGCAGAATCCTACTGCCCTTTGAGACCTTCAGAACTCCACCTTCAGCTGAATATTTGCACCCTTTGGATTCAAGGGTGCCCAACGAGATGAGGTTACGCTTCAAGTCAGGAACGTGACGAACATTCGATAAAGTCCTGACAACACCATCATGAGTCTTGATTTTAACAGTACCAATTCCAGTTACATTACATTGGGAATTATTGCCCATGTGAACAATAGTTGAGTCAACTGGATCATATGTTGAAAACCCATCCTTGTGAGGACACATATGATAGGTACAGCCAGAATCAAGAATCCAATCAGAATCGCTCCCCCCTTCAGTAGAGGTAGCAAACAGAACGTTACCATTAGAATCAGATTCAGCAAACGAAGCTTCAGCAGGCTCCTGAGAATTATCTTTTTCTTTTTCCTTCTTTTTTTACAGTTTCCAGCAGTTAGCAACAATATGACCCAATTTACCACAGTAATTGCAGTTCTTACCAGCATGAGGATTTTTAGACTTAGAACGGTTCTTACTCCTATTACCGTTCCCCTTTTCAGTTGTTGTACCCCTTACTGCTAATCCCTCAGCCGAATCAACATGAATGTCAAGATCAAACTTCTCCTTAGACAACAAGTTTGACTTAACATCTTCAAACGATATAGTATTAGAATTACTATATAGCATAATCTCCTTAAAGTGTTTATAAGAAGGGGGTAACGACACAACAAGCAAAATAGCCTTATCCTCATCCTCAACTTTCACATCTAGACTCTCCAAGTCAACAAGAATAGAGTTAAACTCATTCAAATGCTTTTGGACAGGGGTACCTTCAGCCATACGAAAGGTATACAACCTTTCCTTCAAACGGATCTTGTTGGCGAGACTCTTCGTCATGTAGAGTTCCTCCAGCCGAGCCCAAAGATCCACCGCAGTTGTCTTATCAAGCACCTCTCGCAGGACATGTGGTGCCAAGCACAACTGTATGGCTGAAACCGCTTTCAGCTCCAGTTCCTCCCATTCGTCCTCCGTCAACAACCCACGTCTCTTCTTTACATCTTCAGCCCACTGTTCTTCTGTCATCTTCTCAGGTTTCACGTGAGGTCCCTTCAGAACCTTCCACAACCCGTGCTGAATGAGAACTGCTCTCATCTGCACCTTCCAGAGATTAAAACTAATCTCCCCATCGAATTTCTGAATATCTACCTTCATGATAGAAGACATCCTATAACCAAAGCTCTGATACCACTTGTTAGGAATAATATTAGAGCAACAATAATAGCGGAAGCGATAGGATGAGTTAGAGATTCAGAATTCAAGTGAATAACAGAAAACAGAAATAAGAAAACAAGAGATTTAACGTGGAAAACCCAATGCGGGAAAAACCACTGACGGCGACAGCACCAGAACAATTCACTATGAGCAGGAAGAATACAACACAATCACAATCACCACAGTGATTTGATCTAAGAGCAGAATTACAACCTCTCTATTGTAATCTCTCACAAAGTACTTCTACCTCTCAATGTATGTATGAGTACTGGAGTTAATTTTAGATCCTAGGTATGTCCCCTTTATATAGGGGCAGGAAGGCTAGGATGAGGAAACCCTAGCCACCACGGTATCTTGATCACCAAACCTCATCTTTCCAAAAAAGAAAAAAAATCTTCAACCCAAAATATAAAAATAATATAATTTCCATAATATAGAAGATCTCAAACACACAATATGATCTTAGATTCCAAGTAGCCGGTAAAAAGGATTTGGGCCATAAACCCAACAACCTTGTACCAATTAATGTAACAATGTTGTCCTTTTAATTAATGCAATAATTTCACATTTCGTACTCAATCTTGATTCAAAAAAAAAAAAAACATTAATCCGTGTATTTTTAAGCCCTGGAGTATCGAACATGAAGCTCTCAAACATTTCTAAAAACATGATGCAGTTCAATAGGTAAATTTTCTTTATTCTTAATTTTTTCTACAAAAATGAACGTATATTGCAATAACCACGCTTCAAGCCCAAAGCATATTTGTGTGAGGAGCCATATAGAATATAAATTTATTCCAACACTTTCAACCATCAGCTTAAACTGTTGGTTAAGATGATTTTTTAACGACTATGAACACCTGACAATATAACATAATTTCCTCCCAAATAAAGCTATGTTTTTCACCCCTATGACCCTCTCCCTACGTCCCCTCTTGATGAATTTTTTTTTAAAAAAAATCATATAAACACGCCAAAATTTTATCTATAGACTTACATATTTGTAGTCAATTTTTTCCCCTCACACTCATAAATATGATATGATAACATAAAATATGAAGGACGAATCATTTATCCTTACATTCATATTTAATATCGATCCATAAACCACATTTCATGAATCATAAATATCGTGTGAATATTTTATCCAAATGGTATTTAAATATCCAACTAGATTTATGGTCATCTATTTCACAAGAGAACATGGAAATATATAGCATACTCCGATCATTTATAAAAATATTTGTCCTTAAAGCATATTAAGTTAGGGTACATACATCATAGTAAATTTTCATACACAATGCAAATCTTTGTGGAATTACTCTTAAATTCCCACCATATGAACCATATAACAGTAATTATTGTCATGATAGTAAAATTATACTGATTGTAAGCATGATCAAGCCAACAGATTAGCAATATCAGTGGCATAGAAAATATAATTTTGCTCTTATCATCTTTAGTGACCATCTCATGCAACACTATGAAAATTATGCATAATTTTACTCCCTAAATTACTTCCACCATAAGAATGTTTAATGAGGTTATAATTTATCATCTCAAACCCCGATCACATGGGCTTGATTTTCATATTCCATAGCAAATATTGCATTTTTGCCATCATAATATGCATTATCATGATAATCATGATCAATATTTAATCACTTGATAAATCATATAAGATTATTGACACTCCACCATATATCCACAATCCAATGGTGAGATGATAATAATCAAGAGTTGACATATCAGAAAAGAATAAACAATGAAGTTAAATTCTTTTCAATTGCCTACTCACAAGATATTACATCCTATTTTGAGAGTATTAAACTAAGCCAAATTGAAGACAAAAACATAAGAAAATTGAAAGTAACAAAGTGAAAGACACTTATCTTGTAATCAATTTAGCACCAACTTCTTGTATTGCCGCCATTAGATAAATTCATCCATCAAGACAAAGTCAAAAATAAAGTTGAATGCATTTATGGTTATTTCGGGATAATTTTCATATTATAGCCATCAAGTTCAAATAAATCACTTATATTCATGGAATTCACAATTTATTCACTAACACATGGCTATAATACATTATTTTGATATCATATTAAAATTTTCCCATACAATAACCCGTATAAATATATACGATTATAGATCTCTTTAGAACTCATAATCAAAATTATACACACAACATCCTCAAAACTGTTACCGTACTTTATTGTACAACAAATCAACATAATGTTGATTACATCAAGAGAAAATTAGTATAAAAAACACACCATAGCCATTGCATCCCTTTTACAATCATGTCTCTGTCTCCCTCAAACCCTCAATTGACATATAAATAATTGGCTTCTTTGTATCAGACGAACAAGAGTCTTTAGATTGTTGGCGTAAAATTCAGTTTGATGGAAATGTATCTTAGCTTGTCATATACAAACTCAGTATCAAATTAACCGAGGGCTTCTAGGCAGGTGTAAGTACGCTTTTTCTAAAGACTCTATTCGCCCCACGTGCAACAGAGCTACCTGAATGGGTCTTTGGACATGACAATGGCTATAATATGACAATTATTTCCACACAATCAAGTGTGCATACAATAGTTTATTTTACGACTTGCCTATTGATGGGATTCTCACGTAGACATCGCAATTAGACAAGTGGATGCAACATGTTAATTAAGAGATAAGTGGTTCTTATTTTTGCTTTTACTTTTCCTCTTTTGCATTTGTCTCAAATACAATGCATTTGATTAATGTTCTAGAGATAGAAGACAATTGAAAGTTGAGTAACCACACATCATGCGTGCCAGTTTGTGCGAAACCATGCCACACACAAGACTTCCGTCCCAGATCACTTAGTAACTTGATACTATTTAATGACCATGTGTCAATGCTCTAGAGCCAAGCCCCAGCTCGACAGAAGCAGTCAAACTTCACACTTACTAGGTAAACCTCATCAATAAATCATTTGAGTACAAGAAACAAGCCACACCATTGATTAAGTATAAACAGCTTAATCAAATTTTTTTCTATACCGACTTAAATTTTCTCCATTGAGGTTTATTAAGAGCAACAACTCACCCTCCATTTAAAAACATGGGCTATTTAGCACTCTGCTTGGATGGTAATTGTAATAATGAGTCTAACAATTCACAAAGATGATGTACTTTGACTCATTGAACTTAAAACTCGATGTTTTCACGAGCGTTAAGTTGAAGTTCCACCATGAGTGACTTAGTGTGAGCTTTGCACCATCCATTCCAAAGTCATTAGATGCGCTCTATGACTTTGATAACAATAACTTTGCAAACGTCTTATAACTTGAAGTTATTATATTAAACACACGTGTATATTTATTTGTCAATCCGGATTCATTGTCTTTGTAAGTCTTCATAATGGGCCCACAAGACTTGCAAAGTCAACTATCTATTAAATTGAAGTCCAGCTATTAAAACTTGGATATCTCAACCGCTAAACAAGGTTTATACATGAAAATATTCTTATACAAGTCCAACTTGAAATTATAGTGATAATTTCAATTAACGGACTTAAAAATGTATTTCATCCCTATATAAACATAGAATACCCCCACCATTTACTCTAAACTAGAGCAAATAATTGTAGGTTCTTCATATGGAATTTCTAAAATATATATTCATGGACTAATGTAAATACATACACATTTACGTTCCATCCATATCTATCTTTAATTCTCTTATGACCATACTAAAAGTGTCATGACATGGTCATAAACAAGTTCAAAAACCAAATTTATATACATGAACTTTTACCAACCATACCAAAATATTTAGCAAGTACATTATATAGACTTTCATATTTTGTTATACAAAAAGCCTGAAAATAAATGAAGCACCGCATTTATTTTTATCAAGAATGAATCAATTTTTCTTCAAACTTGAATTCTCAAAATTAGAGTAAATAACATCCAGTCCAAATGTCCAAAATAAAAACATAGACATTTAGAAACCATGCCAAAATATGCATCTTTAAAAATTATCTATACACTTTTGTGTCAATTTACATTAATAAGCTAGTCCAACAACCATCTTTGCTAAACACATTTTATTCAACCATTCATGTAAACAATTATTCTATAACAATTAAATTAAAATAGTTATCCGCTATCTGAAGATCTATCTAATGCGTAAATAGCCAGCTTTACTGAACACATTATTCGTCAAGCGGGAGGGAAGCAATAAAGCTTTGGGTTGAAGGCTAGGCCGACAACAGTTGTTTGGGCCTGGGCCACAACTATTTGTACGAATGCGATTTGGGTCCAAAATTTTTAAGGTGGACATAAACTCTTGTGTGGATCTAGGACCAGGTATGGATCGATTTTTCATGATTTTAAGGCTAGGTCAAGAATAGCTTTTATGGGGCCCAAAATTATCTCATCGGGCTTTAGCCCAAAGTTTGCGGAACACTAATTTTACTTGCCTGACCAACTTTGTGTTTTACCAGGATCAAGCCGAAAAGTTTCCTATTTGGGTTTGGTTGTCCAATTCGAATGCCAAATATTGTGAAGCTCCAATTTAAGTGAAATTTGGGAGCATAATTAGCAAACTTTTGAAGACAAATATGGAAACTACGGCAAAAGCAAGATTGTGGTATACATATGCAAGATTGTTGATGGAAGTCAAATTCGATCGATTTTGCAACAGAGAAAGGGGATCCTATCAGACAGAGTGTTATATACGCGAGGCCTACTAAGCATGATTTTTTCAAGAATGGTTGGGCACAATGAAAGTAAATGCAAGAAGAAAACACGAACCAGGAGAGTACGGGTTAAATCCAGTTCATAGGGAGGTACCCACTCGTAACACCAATGGTGAGAATCATGGCACTAAGAGTAGGGTTATTAAGGCTGCTAGTGAGGATAGTTTGTGTATTTTGTCAAGAAGAGTTGCTGCTTATGACTCCACACAGAAATGAAGTGGCCAGTGATGTGCCAAGTAGTTATAATCCTTCGCAGAATGTCGATCTATGTATTAATCGAGGTTGGTGAACCACCAACACGAGTCTCATATGCTGGAATGTGAGAGGCCTTAATAGGCTTAATCGACGAGCATGCCCAGGCATTAATCGGCAAAGTAAGGCCTAGTCTTGCTGACTTAATTGAGACAAAAATTAAAGAAGACAACATGAATTTCTAAAGGACACCATCAATCACTTTATCAATGATGCTTGGAGTGTTAGAGGGAACTTTTTAATAATGTCCTTCATCCTCAAGAAAGAATTTACGGGAGAGATGTAGCCGCAAATGAGACTGTAGGTTTGAGGAATTCTATGCAATGGCTAGTAGAGCTTTTATACTTGGTCGAATAGACGAAAAGATGGTGTCTAGTCGACCAAGATTGAGTAATTCATTTTGAGAACTAACATTAACATAATGTTTGGTTAGATGTAATCAACTTTGTAATGCAAACAAGTTTGTAATTGTGTTTTCATTACCTTGTTTGGTTGTATGAGATAATTGCAATAAAAGAACTATCTTGTAATTATAATTATCACAAACTAAGAAATCATGATTGTATTGCATTGCCATTACATTACATCCAACCAAACATCACATAAGTTTTCGTCAAAGGGGATTTCATAGCATTTCCCTATCTTAGTGTCTTTTCGGAGACATAATCTGTGACAGGTGGATGAGACATCCTGAGTTAAAAGCCCTTGTGCAAGAAGCTCTTCGAATGCATTTTCAAGGTCGTGCTGTGTTCCAATTAATCAAGAAACTGGGTGCTCTGGAAAAACCTCTGCGATACCTAAATAGAAGATATTACCATGACACACATGGACAAGCCGATATACTAACATCACAACCTGCAATGGTACAGAAGAAGCTACACAATGTTCCCCAGAACGCTGAGATGCAGAGAAAAAATCGAATTAGGAGGGACAATGCTTACAAGACAACAAAATAAGAGCGATTGGCTCGTGTGGAAGTCAGTGCTCCATGATGTTCTTGTCTGCTGTTAAGCAAAGGAAGCAAATGGCAAGATTGAAATGGCTGCTTGGGGGAAGAATGTGGTTAAAAATTTAAAAAATAATAATAATTCAATAATTCAAGAAAGAGATGGAAAACGCGGTTGGTGGAATGCGATTTAGTCAACAGTCAACACATCCTGTCAAACTGCCAACTTTCAGTGTTTTTTTCTTTTTAGTTTTTTAATCACCAACTTTCACTGTTACTCACGTTGTCATAAGTCTTAATCACTTTGTTAAATCACCTTTCCATTTCAAAGAATTGTGTGAAAGAATTTTTGAACGGTGTTATAACGGATGCAAGAAAGTCTGAATAAATTGACAAACACACACAGATTTAACGTGGTTCACTAACAATGTGTTAGCTACGTGCATAGGCAGCGAGACCACCGTGCTAGGTTTGCGAAGGGGGCTAAAAAACAGATTCAAGGCATTCTAACAAATCTCCACCTTGACTTGAATCTTCTCATAGCAACAATAGATGCACCATAACAGTGTCAGATCTCTTCTGCCTCAGATTTTTGCTCTCCAAGAGGCAAATTAACAGCTTCCAACATTTAACAAGTCCAGACAATGTTGGAACTTGCTGTTGGAACCGGCTTAGTGAACATATCGGCAGGATTGTCAGCAGTACCGACTTTCTTCACTTGAATTCTCTTTTCACTTCTCAGGAAATGATATCAAACATCAATGTGTTTGGTCCTCTCATGGCGAACCTGATCCTTTGCTAAGCATATTGCACTCAAGCTATCATAGTATATGATAGCCTGAGCATGGGGTAGACCAAAATCACTGACTAGTCTTTTTAACCAGATTCCCTCCTTAGCTGCTGCTGTCAGTGCCATGTACTCTGCTTCCGTAGTAGACAAAGTAACCGTGGGCTGCAAAGTTGCCTTCCAGCTTACAACAGAATCTCCAAGGGTGAAGACATAACCAGTCATTGATCTCCTGCTGTTCACATCTCCAGCATAATCAGAATCTGAATAACCTGTCACCAAATACTGGGTATCACCTCCATAGATGAGACCAACATCAGACGTACCTCTTAGATAGCGAAAGATCCTCTTCACAGCTTGCCAATGCTCCTTACCAGGTTCTCCCATGAACCTACTGACAACACTAACAGCGTGTGTAAGGTTAGGTCTTGTACAGACCATCGCATACATCAAACTCCCTACTGCACTAGCATAAGAAACTCGAGACATGTATTCCTTTTCTTCAGCAGTTTTAAGAGCAAATGCAACATATAGTTGGGCATTTGTAGCACTTGGAGTATCTATAGGTTTTGCTGTAGACATGCCGAATCTTGACAATATCTTCTGAATATAGCCCTTCTGTGATAAAAAAAGCTTCTTCTAACTTCTATCCCTATAGATCTCCATACCCAAAATTTTCTTTGCTGGACCCAGATCCTTCATCTCGAACTCAGCACTTAGGAGACCTTTCAGTTTCTGAACATCAAATTTGTGTTCTGCAGCTATCAGCATATCGTCAACATATAGCACCAAATAGATAGACGAACCATTTGTTGCATTGTTGTAATATACGCAACAGTCATATAGACTCCTATTATACCCGAGTTGTATCATGTAGGTGTCAAACCTCTTGTACCACTGTCTAGGTGACTGCTTTAGTCCATTCAAGGACTTCTTCAGATGACAGACATATTCTTCTTTCCCAGGAACTTGGAAACCATCTGCCTAGTGAGACCACCGTGCTAGGTCTGCAAAGGGGGCTAAAAAACAGATTTAAGGCATTCTAACAAACAGGAAATACGACGGGGCAAGTCAAGTGTAGAAAAAAAAAAAAGATAATCTACTGCCAATTCAACTAAGAAAAAATTTCAGTATAGTTAAAAGAAAATTTAAATGAGATCTATTCAAAAAGTTCCTAAGAGTATCCCCAATAATGAGTCAGTTTTCTGACTCACCAGTGAGGGCTACCTCTGCTACATCAGTTTGTCCTTCATCTTTTTAATGTAAGGTTTATCACTTTGCCTCACCAAATAAAATAATACCTATAGACCCCACGCCTAACCATATTTAATTGATTTAGTTTTTATATTTTAGTTTGTTATTTGACTTTATTTTTGTGAAAAACTAATGCAAGCCCGACAATATCATAATTATGGAACCCACCATTAAACATCCTTTATTATTTTTTTTGGGCCAAAATGGGATTGTTTAAATCAATGCAAATATTTCTTTATCTTTGAAAAATAATTTATGGCCATGCAATTCAACAAAAATGATTTGTTTTTCTTTTAAAAAAAACATTCAAGCAAAAAAAAAAACTCATCAAATCTTATCAAAAGATTTATACCCAAAAGTGTCCAAAAGGAAAACATGAACCAACCCAAAAAAATTTCAATAGAAAAAAGTAAAATTATCCAACCCAAAATATTTTTCACTCAAAAAAAAAAAGAAAAATCAAACTTGAAGCAAAAAAATAAAAAAATAAAAATTAAGAGTTGGCTGGGCGAGTTGCTCGCCAGGGCAAGTGGGCTCGAGAGCCGCGAGGCACGTGCCAATCGTTGCCTGCCCATGAGCAGCTCGCACGTAGGTCGAGGCACCTTTTTGACTTGCGAGGCACTCATTCGAATAGCTCTAAGTACAAGAATCTTCACTGTATTATGTAAATAATTAAAGATGATGATATATTTATTGTGGAAGATATAATACAAGCGTTTTATTTTAGTTATAATTAGTATTTTTTTTTTGGATAGATCTTTTGTTTCACTGAATCCAATTATTGTTAGTTGAATAAGAGGTATAATTCTCCAATTATAGATCTTTTTAATTTATAAGACTCGAATTCAAATATTGTTTAACAGGATCAACTACCAGACCACTTTAGCCAAATTGCATTGGTAAATTAGTATATTTATTTTTTGAATGGAAAATTAGTGTACTTATATGGTTTAATATCCAAATTTTTCAGTAATTATATTTAGTTAACAAATTTGAACCTTTAGGACTTATCGGCTATGATGGGGATTACAAATGACATCCTAATCAGATGAACCCTATCCATAAAGATATATGATACACGAGATACTATAATTATAAGAAATTATGACTAATTAAAAATTTATTAAATGGTATTAGTCTTTGACTATTTAGTTATATGATTTTTTAATTTAATATATACTAATATAATTTTAATGTCAAGACAAATACTTAAAAAATATCTTATGGCAAAATGTCTATCATTTTACAAAATTAAATGAGGTATCCTTAGGAAACATCCCATGAGACCAACTCTTCTAATAACTACGGTACAAGAAACAATTTTTTAGGCCATCTTATTTATTGACAATCAATTATGAATCAAATAATATGCAATCAATGTACAATGTATGAGACCAACTCTTCTAACAACTAGAGTACAGGAGGCTGCTTTGCTCTTTATCGCTCCACCTCTTAAGTACAAATCCACAAGAATTTAGGATGTCCAATTGAATGGTAAGCTATTGACATTTTTTAAGGGCACACACAAATTTAAGAAAAGTTTATTTAAAAAATCCACAAGGAAAGAATTTAAGAAAGTCTTATTTTCTTTCCCGAATTGAGCGATGATATATGTTTTGTAGTAGGATACTTTTGAAGTGCCTTATTACTTTAATTAAAATTGACACGTTTAATAATCTAAACTCTCCAAATTTTTAACAATTAAAATTAATCATAAATGGTAGAGTTTTAGTATTCGCAGTCTACACCTACATATACAAAATGATACCTAGTCAAGTTAACCCTATTCGAAAGGCGTATCATGTACATGACATTCTAATTGTGAAAATTATAAATAAAAATAATATTTTACACAAGTTATAAGTTGTAACAAACTTCCAGTATTCAATCACATCATTTTCTAAAATTTAATATATAATGATATAACTTTTAAGCTCAAACAGGATACTTAAGAAGTGTTTTATAGCAGGATGCTTATCACTTTATTTCTCTAATTTTCCTATTGAATCTACAAAGGAGTTATATTACTCATAAGACATCAACTTTTCATCAACTTTTCTAATATTTTTAAAAAATTTTCCTAATCCAAATGTAAAAAATTAAAAATACTTTCCTCATTTTTGTCATCCAATTTTTTAACATCAAATTTTTTTTTAATATCAAATTAAAATAATAAGGGGGAACTATGTATGAAGGCCGTAATGAAGGACCTTTGTCACTAACCAAGGTTCTTTGCCCTGTAGTTAATTGAAGAACAACCAAGTGGGTAGGTAAGAGAAGTCAATCACGTCCCATTATTATGGTGTCCGTGACGACTCCATGCAATGCAATGCAAGTTCGTTATTTGACAACTCCGATTCCCCCGTGGAATAGTCAATGCCTTGCTTTGTTCCGCGAAGCTCAGCTTAGCCTTTCCTTTGCTGCAAATAATAATTGAGCAGGAGTTGCTTCTTCCGTTTCTTCACTCGGAAACACAATGTTACATTGAACTCTAAGAACAATCTAGACATACTAAAAATGAGAGCAAGTGTTTTTCCTTCAAACACTTACCTTTGGGCTAGTTCTATTGACCCTTTCTGGCCATTGCCATGGACAGCTGAAAGTCGGGTTTTATAATGGCAAGTGCGGGGAGAATGATGTTGACAAGGTCATCCATGAAGTTGTAGAGCAAAAGATTACAGTTGATCCCAAAACTGTATCTGATCTTGTTCGCTTGTCATTTCATGATTGTTTTGTTAGGCTAAGTCCAATGAGTGCCAACTAATTAGATATTATTCAATAATCTACTTTTCTAAGAAGGTCCTATATACATATTTGTTTAATTGTACATCATAACAATAATTGTGAGCTGACTTGCAGTGTGTGGCATAATGTGTTGGATAGGGTTGTGATGGATCCGTTTTTCTTGACGGAGGAGATACTGAGAAGACAGCAACTCCGAGCCAAGATCTTGGTGGATTCAATACAGTGGATGACATCAAGACAGCTATAGAGAAAATATGTCCAGAAGTTGTCTCTTGTGCTGATGTCCTTGTTATCGCTACTAGAGATGCTATCTCTTTGGTAAGTGTTATATTTGATACTAACTCTAATCCACTTTTCTAGTGTTAGCTTCATTAAGCTTACAATATATTTTATGAATATGTTTTGATGAAAGACAAAAAGGAGTTGGTAAATTAGTATGTTTATTAAATAACATATTATGTTTATTATATAAGGTATTATAATATCTAAGAAATATTTTAGTATTCAAATTTGAATATGTGATCTTTATGATATAATATTGTAATTCAAATTTGACTATGATATTATGAGATAAAATATGTTACTTTATTAGGGAGCCAAAATTAGCAAATATTTGACCTTTCTTAACAAAGATTCAATATTTAAATGGTTGATATTTGCCTTATATATAGAAAGCCTACAAAGCAGCTCAAGAAGATCTTAAGTCAGCAAAAGATATGCTAGCCGTTGCAAATCAGCCAATTGGATCAACTAGCCATTAGTAGCTGGATTGTGTAATCTTCATGGGCACTGAACTGCCATTCAAGGCCTTGAACTGAAGCTGAATTCTGGATATGCATAACGGCTACTTTCCTTCTATTTCTCCAAGCCTTGCCTATAAATATGCAAGATGGTTGAGAGCTGAAGATACCAAGCAAGAAGAGAATTCATTGGCACACTCATACTCTCAATTATTGTACTCATTGAGCTTCAAATTGCTATTACTCTTTGCGTTGTTTAAGTAGTGATTAGGTGGGATTATAGAGTTGAAGGGTCAACTCTACCAAGCCTTGTTGAGGATGTTAACTTGGGTCTTGGAACTTAGAGTAGGTGTGCTCTAGAGTTGTAATCATCCCTCCTAATAAAGATTTGGGTTAATCCTAGAGTTAGGAAACTCTAGGCGGGGATTAAGCCTTTTGAGGCCCAACCTCGTTAAAAATTGTTTGTGTTTCGTCCCGGTTTACTTTTCCGCATTTACATTTTAATTGTTTAGCAATTTTGATTATCACCCTGTTCACCCCCCTCTAAGGTGATCTCATAGCCTTTGATTCTTCAATTGGTATCAGAGCTAGACCCACGACCTTTTGACTTTACCGTCAAGTGGGAACGATCATGGCCGCTACTGGAGAAGGTTACTATGATCAAGGTCGCTCTACTGTTAGACCACCTTTGTTTAGAAGTAGTAACTTTTCATATTGGAAAATTTTGATGCAGATGCTTATCAAAACTGAAGATTATGAATTATGGAACATCGTGACAAAAGGACCATATGTTCTGCAAATCACGATTGATGGAAAGACCGTTACGAAAACTGAAGAACAATACACCCAAGAAGACTTCGCAAGGCTGTCAAAAAACTGTAAGGCCATGCATAATTTATATTGTGGATTAGATGCTAATGAGTACATCGCATTTGTGCATGTGAATCAGCCAAAGAAATATGGGACAAGCTGGTGGTGACGTATGAAGGGACAAGTCAAATGAGAGAGACAAAAATCAACATGTTCGTTCATCAATACGAGCTATTCAAAATGCAACCTGATGAAACGATCAAGGAAATGTTCACGAGGTTCACTGACATAACCAACAATCTCAAGTCCCTTAGCAAAACGTACACTAACGAGGAGATGGTTAGGAAAATACTTTGGTATCTTCCTAAAAACAAGTGGGGTCCCAAGGTCATTGCAATTGAGGAAGCCCAAAACCTCAAGACACTAGCCCTGGATGACTTGTTAGGAAAACTCCTTACGCATGAAATTCATCTCAAAGAAGATGAAGAGGAACAAGAAACTCAATTCAAGAAAGGAGTAGCACTCAAAACCAGAAGTGAAGATACCATTCCGTCAGAAGATGAGTCAAGCAAAGAGGATGAGGATACTATGGCAATGATTGCCAGAGGATTGAAGAAAATGTTCAAGTCAAAGAAATTTGATCCCAAGAAGTTCTACAAAAAGGGGTTTTCATCAAGCAAAAATGAGAAGTTCTCAAAAGGTACGAAACTTCTTAACAACAAAAATGATTCTAACTTGGGTCCTTACTTTGGATGTGGATTGTCAGGACATATTGTGAAAGACTGTCCAGTTTTGGAAATGAAAACCGAGAAGCGTAAACAAAAAGCCGAGAAAGAGTTCAAGAGAGCCATGATTGCCAAATGGCGTAATAGTGACTCCAGTGACAGTGACAAAGAAGAAGAAATGGCAAACCTATGCCTTATGGCGAATGACGTTCAAGAAACTGAATCTAAAAACTTGGATAAGGTAGACTATTCCGACCTTTTTGAATATTCGAAGGATGAATTAGCTCAAGCATTAATCCAATACATTCGGTGTGAACAAGAATATTTGTCCAAGATAAAATCCTTGAAGAAAACAATTCGTAATTTACACTCTAAAAAAAAGTCGTTACAAAAATTGAATAGTGAATCTCTTTCAAAAATTGAAATGCTTGAAAATGAAAAGAAAGAGCTTCAATCCAAACATGAGGGTCTAGAAAAAGTAGTGTTAAAATTTTCTAAAGGACAAGAAAATTTGGACAAATTACTAGGCTCTCAAAGGATGTCTTTCAACAAAGAAGGTATTGGATACAATCCTTTTAACAAAAAGAAAAATCACAAAAATTTCTTTGTTCATGAAACATCCAAAGACAAATCTCACACCGTATGTAATTATTGTTTAAGGAAGGGTCATATTTCCTGCTCTTGTCCTCTCAAAAAGCCAAATGCCAAGATATCCAAGTTTGTGTACCAAAAAGAACAAGACCACAAAATAGGGTCACAACCTATGTTGGACCCAAATTCGATGTCAAGGTTAGAAAGGTTTGATCTATTGTTTTGTAGGCGTACTTGAAAGCCAGCAATTTGTGACTTTGATCATGGCTAGAAAGGTTTGATTTAGTGTCTTGACAAAAGGGGGAGAATTCTTAATATTGGTGCATAAATTGAGGGGGAGCCATCTCTAAGTACTAACTATATTCATAAGCTTTTGTAGGATAAGCTAATGAAACAATCATCACTGTCAAGAAATTCAAGGCCTTAAATTACAGTTCAAGGGCTTGAACTGTAGGCAGAAGCTAAACATTTTGCATATGACCAAATTAAGGGCTTGAACTTCACTTTCAAGGCCTTGGCTATGAATCATTGAGACAAATAAATCAAATGGTTCAAACCCAATGGAAGGCAATCTGATTTGGGCGCGTGAATTTTTTTTAAAAAAAATCTGTCTCAATTTTTGTTATTTTATATTAACCAAAAAGGGGGAGGGCTTGATATTTTCCAACTTCATTTCCAAACTTCTAATTGATTTGTTTTTTGGTTGGGGAAGTATGTTGAAAAGCAAACCCTTAAATCAAGCAAATTTTTTTTTCCCTACTATGCGTGCGACTGCCTGACTGATTTACTTCCCACTTGAGAAATTTTTAATTTTTGAATCTGCTCAATTATCCTTTGAAGGTAAGCATGATTAATAACCATATTACTTTATGTTTTCATGGCATGTGACATATTATGCTTGCTTAATATTTTGAACATCAAACTGTTTTATTAATACCCTTATGTGCATATATGTGCCTTTCATGAGATTATTAAGTTAATGTATGCTGGCATATGCGATTAACTTTATATTGGTATTTTCTCTATATGCATTTTTTATATATATATACATAAATGCCATAGATAAAGGGGGTGCATCTTTATATATAATTGATTTGTTAAGGGGGAGCTGCATGTGTTTGCAATAATTTTTACGTGCTCTAATTTTTCTTTCCCTTCATACGCTACCTTTTTGATGAAATACAAAAAGGGGGAGAAAGATTATGGTAAGTAATTTGGTTATTTGATGAATCCATGCGTAAGTTCATGATATCTATGGAGTTTTGTCTTTCATCAAAAAGAGGGAGATTGTTAGCTACAATGTATTTTATAAATATGTTTTGATGAAAGACAAAAAAGAGTTGGTAAATTAGTATGTTTATTAAATAACATATTATGTTTATTATATAAGGTATTATAATATCTAAAAAATATTTTAGTATTCAAATTTGAATATGTGACCTTTATGATATAATATTGTAATTCAAATTTGACTATGATATTATGAGATAAAATATGTTACTTTATTAGGGAGTCAAAGTTAGCAAATATTTGACCTTTCTTAACAAAGATTCAATATTTAAATGGTTGATATTTGCCTTGTATATGGAAAGCCTACAAAGCAGCTCAAGAAGATCTTAAGTCGGCAAAAGATATGCTAGCTGTTGTAAATCAGCCAATTGGATCAACTAGCCGTTACTAGCTGGATTGTGTAATCTTCAAGGGCACTGAACTACCATTCAAGGCCTTGAACTGAAGCTGAATTCTGGATATGCATAACGGCTACTTTCCTTCTATTTCTCCAAACCTTGCCTATAAATATGTAAGATGGTTGAGAGCTGAAGATACCAAGCAAGAAGAGCATTCATTGATACCAAAAGATTATGGTAAGCTAATTTGGTTATTTGATGAATCCATGCGTAAGTTCATGATATCTATGGAGTTTTGTCTTTCATCAAAAAGGGGGAGATTGTTAGCTTCATTAAGCTTACAATGTTTTTTATGAATATGTTTTGATGAAAGATAAAAAGGAGTTGGTAAATTAGTATGTTTATTAAATAACATATTATGTTTATTATATAAGGTATTATAATATCTAAGAAATATTTTAGTATTCAAATTTGAATATGTGATATTTATGATATAATATTGTAATTCAAATTTGACTATGATATTATGAGATAAAATATGTTACTTTATTAGGGAGCCAAAGTTAGCAAATATTTGACTTTTCTTAACAAAGATTTAATATTTAAATGGTTGATATTTGCCTTGTATATGGAAAGCCTACAAAGAAGCTCAAGAAGATCTTAAGTCAGCAAAAGATATGCTAGCCGTTGCAAATCAGCCAATTGGATCAACTAGCCATTAGTAGCTGGATTGTGTAATCTTCATGGGCACTGAACTGCCATTCAAGGCCTTGAACTGAAGCTGAATTTTGGATATGCATAACGGTTACTTTCCTTCTATTTCTCCAAGCTTTGCCTATAAATATGCAAGATGGTTGAGAGCTGAAGATACCAAGCAAGAAGAGCATTCATTGGCATACTCAAACACACTCTCTTATTGTATTGATTGAGCTTTATTTTGCTATTGTTCTTTGAGTTATTCAAGTAGTGTTTAGGTAGGATTATAGAGTTGAAGGGTCAACTCTACCAAGCCTTGTTGAGGGTGTCAACTTGGGTCTTGGAACTTAGAACAGGTATACTCTAGAGTTGTAATCATCCCTCCTAATAAAAATTCAGGTTAATCCTAGAGTGAGGGAACTCTAGGTGGGGATTAAGCTTGTTGAGGCCTAACCTTGTTAAAAAAATTCGCTTGTGTTCTATCCACATTTCTTTTCCTCATTTCACTTCGATTAAATTGCGATTTTGATCATCACCCTATTCACCCCCTCTAGGCTGATTTAGCAGCTTTTGCACTTTCATCTAGCTTTCAATTGTTTGCAATCATAATATCTATTGTGCTTTATGTATCTTGCATAACTTTAATTAACTTTTGATCGATGATGCATGACAAATAGGCTGGCGGAAAATGGTTTGACGTAGAAACTGGAAAAGAGATGGCCTTGTGTCTACAAGGAGTGAAGCACTGGGAAACATTCCTCCGCCAACTATCCCTGTGCCTCAAGCTATTAAATTGTTTGCTCAGAAAGGGCTCAACACGGATGATTTTGTCATTCTCTTAGGTATTTATCCATGAGCTTTATATAATTACTACATATAAATAAAAATTCAAAAAAAAAGGCAAAAGAAACCTACAATAAGCAAAGCTTGCACATTGCACATGTACATACAACACCACCACCTTCTAAAGTGGGTTTTCGCGGGATCTGAGGAGATTTAGATATAGACAATTTTACCTCTACAGATGTCTTTGCTTATAGAGAGGCTTATTTCAAGATATTCTGATATAAAGTTATAAACGGAGTATTCGATAATGATTATTATTGTTTATTATATTCTAGGAGGACACACTGTTGGAACTGCATATTGCCACTCATTTGAGAGGCGGCTCTACAATGTCCGCAACAGCAACAAGCCAGATCCGACCATTAGCTCATCGCTACTCCAGCTCTTGCAAAATACATGTCCCCTAAATAGCCAAAGTGATGATGAAGCATTCCTTGATCAGACACCAAACAGCCACTTTATCCTCGACAATGCCTACTACAATCAAATCTTGGCACACAATGGCACGATGGAGATTGATCAAAACATGGCGCTACATCCCTTGACTAGCGGCCTTGTGAAGGGGCTAGCCGATAGTCCTGACCAATTTTTGGACCAATTTGGTGCAGCAATGGTCAAAATGGCTAGAATTGGGGTCCTCACAGGCAACCAAGGGAAGATTAGGAAGACATGTAGTTCTGTTAATTAAGTAGAGTGTGTCTCAATGCCATTCAATATTGACTGTTTTCTTTTCCTATTTTTTAAAATTTGTTTATTTTTCATTCTTGTTTTGGGGGAGTGTTACGGTGCACCGTGTCCAATAGACCCGACACTGTAGAAATAGGGGAGTTTTGGGGGGAAAAAAATATGTAGCGGCTACCATTTTTTGTGAGTAGCGGGTGCATTGCATCCGGGTCTATAGTATAATTTGGGCATTCCTTGTTGTTGGGGAGATCCAAGGAAGAAGCCCACTTCAACCAAGGTCCATGGTAACAAGTCCAAGTAAGATTCCATTCTAAAATCAATTGGCAATAGATGGAGTATCCCACTTGACTTATATACCATGACCCTTCTTTCCAAACTCCCGATCTGGGACTTCTTTACTCATGTGTGATATTCACAACAATCTTCCCCTCACACATGAGTCTCTTCCACACCACATCAACGCACAAGCTCCCCCTTGAGTAGAAGCCTTTACCAAGGTGTCAAGCCACCATCAAAAGCTTATCCACGCCATCGAGCCACGCTGCAGCACATGTATTACCGCTCGATCAACACTTGCATGTCACTTCACCCAGGTCGTCCATGGGGTCCACCATGCCACACCTTTGTCGCCTAACCGAATACACCATCGGCTCTGATACCACTTGTTGGGGAGATCCAAGGAATGAGCCTACCTCAACCAAGGTCCATGGTAACAAAACCAAGCAAGGTTCCATTCTAAAACTAATTGGCAATAAAAGGAGTAGCCCACTTGACTTATATACCATGACCCTTCTTTTCAAACTCCCGATGTGGGACTTCTTTACTCATGTGTGATATTTCCAACACTTGTTATTAAGCCAATGAGCCCCACCAGTGACGAAGGGACGCATACTGTGGACTAAAGCGCGTGATGAAGATTATTGTTGGAGTGATGTTCACATTGAATAAGGGATCATATATTAATCTTCTCACGTTTTTCACCTGTTTTGTGTTTTTAGTAGCACCCTGTCATCTGCTAATCTTTCTCCCTTCCTCAACCCTACATATGTGCGTCTGGTTAGTATTGTTTCAAATTGATACTTCTTTGAAGTAAAATAACATAGGTCTTTGGTTAAATATAAATTTTTATAAAACCATTTCACAATAAATTTTGGCAAAGTAATTGACGTGGCATGTAAGTAGAGAACGTTTGAAATGTTCTGAGTTAATATATCGTCATTATACCTTCTTACAGTAAGATTTCTTCTAATGTTCTCATCAAGACGCCAAGATGAACTAGTAGTAAAGACTAAACTTTTTTCTTTATTAGGCTTAAAAATAAATGTAAGGACAATGTTGGAAAATGATGACTGCTTTAACGGTGCAAAACTATGAGTAATTCCATGAACATCATATTCAATCATCCTGTTGGAGTATGAAAGTGGATGTTGTCCCATATTAAGAAAATTAAAGTGCTTGAGCATGGATATAAACTTGTGAGTTACTCCACCCATTGCCAATTGATTTTGGAATGGAACCTCATTTGAGCTTATATGCATAACTCGTTTATTTAAGGCCCAATTGATATAAAAAATTTAACATAGTATCAGAGTGGATTGCTCAATCTTGATTTGCCACCGTCCCCATCTGATTAAAAGTTGTGTGCATGTGTTGAACCTTGTTAGTAGCCCACACGTAAGGGGGCGTGTTGAAGTATGAAAGTGGGTGTTGTCCTACATTAAGAAAATTAAAGAGCTTGAGCATATATATAAATTAAACTTGTAAGTTGCAAGATTACACGTATGCTAGCTAAATAGGCTTAACCTATTACGACATTTTTGTTAACTTTCAATGAAATTGGCTGATTCTCCATATTGAAGTTTGATAATTTCTAGTAACTATCATTAATTCAATCATTTAGAACCATCAATATAGTACTAATCTAATTAAGATTGAACAAAGACAATTCATTATAATTTTTCTAGCATAAATGCTGCACCAAAGTTGATGTAGGGAGACTACATCAAAGATTTGGAACATAAGATACATCCTGCAAGATTAACTTGGGATTTAGGGATACTACGCCCATTTTTTTTTGTGGCTAAAGTTTCCATCGCATTTGGCGGGTCAATGTTATAGACATCATGCAACAAACTTTCAACACCCGTTATGTGACATGACACCCCACTATCAAGAAGCCAGGTATTATTACTTGAAATTTTGTCAACATTAGACTTTGGAGTCTCAATTAGACTCAAAAGTTTTTGTACCTGCTCGGCAGTGAAGTTATGTCCCCTGTGCTCTTCATGAGTATTTTCGGCATAGGGTTGCACGACATTAGCTATTTCTCTAGTGTAGCCACGGCCTCAACCCGTGTTTTCATGTCTTGCTCGATGTCACGTCCAAATAGAATACGCCTATGATTCTGCTCTTGCTATACCATGTTGAGGATTTTATCCAAGGAGGGAAGAGAGTCCAAAAGTTAAAATTTGACTTTGAACCTTTGACAATAAATCTTCATCAAGTCCCATAAGAATTGATGAGCTTTATCATCCTCCATGAATTTTCAATTTGTTTGGCTGCTTCACACTTGTAATTTGGAATTTTTACATAATCTTAAGTTCATTTCAAAGCCCTACGAACCTATTAAAAAACTCAACTACCTCTTGTTTGTCTTGCTTATTAGAAACAGTTCCAGCCTTCAACTAATGTATTTTCAGCACGTTTGGTACCGAATATCACTATGAATATTCTCCCATAAAATTTGGACAGATTTCACATAAGCAAAACTTGTGTGAAATTTTGGATCGATCATGTTCATGATCCATGATGTGATCATTGAATTCACCATGGCCCATGCCTTAGCCTCGGCTGAGTCCTTGTCCTTTGGCTCCGTTATGATACCGTCAATGAAACCAATTTATTATTGGCTATTAAAGCTGTTCGTACGGCTTGTTCTGACAAATCATAGTTCCTTTCATTGAACTTGGTTGTAGTTATGATCGCTCCAAGCGAGTCTTAAGGATGCAGAAAATACGAGGATTGACTGTCAACAATGAACGTTGGTTTCTTGCCATCATCACCCATTGCTTCGATTCTCTCTTGCCTCACAAAAGGAGAAAGCTTTTGTTTTTAGATTATGCAATATGCCAGGATCGATTCTGATATCATGAAGAAATCAGAGAGGCAATAAAAATTGTATCTTGTGTATATTCCATCAAGGATCATTACATGGATATATATACAAAAGCTTCATGAGAAACTCTATCTCTAGCCGAGTAGAAGAGAACTAGTTGTCTAACAAGTTTCCCAGTACAACACCAACACTAATTAGGCCCTGTTCTTTTCCATGGGAAATGATGGGTGTGGGATGAGTGAGTGTGGGCAGGAGTTGAAAGGAGTTGAATGAAGTTGGAGAGTTGGTTTAAGTTATATATTTTTGTATTTTAATGTATTTTTGTATTTATGATAGCAAGTAACAATCTTAAAATTAAATTTTGAATAGAAAAAAATTTCTTTATGTGTTTAGCCGGTTATAAAATATTGTTTGATGGTCGTTGTTGCCCCCCCCCCAAAATTTAAATTTTTGTAAATGAGTTGAATCAGCTGCGGATGTTAATTTTTGTCGTATATTTCCGGAATTTGTTAATTTTAACCGAAATTTAAAGTTAAATATCGTACTGTATGTTGCGCAAATATAGTTTACTTTGATTGGGTTACGATTAATTGATTGTTGAACTGAAAATTACATAGACAATTTTCATTTTTTGTATGCAAATTAATTATTCACATTTTGTAACATTTTTGCACTGTCTGACTGAAATTGGACATTACCATTCCTCCATTCTTAATTACGTTAACGATACCGATGAAATTAGTTTGAAATTCGAAATCAGATATCATCAAAAATATTATCTGAACACAATCATATTATATCCAAGTGTAATCTACAAATCCAATAAGAACATGACATGTGTCATGTATCTGTACGCTCAGCTCTCCTCTCTCTCTACACTCTCAGCTCTCCTCTCTCTCTAAAATCTCAGGCTCTCAGCTCTCCTCTCTTGGTACACTCTCAGCTCTCAACTCTTCTCTCTCTCTCTCAACTCTCAGCTCTCCTCACATCTCTCGCACACCCCTATCTACCGTTTAAAGTCTCCAGCGTGCGCAGCACCAGCCGGCCGGTCGCCGGCCATTCCCCATCAATACCAGCACGCCGGCAGCCACCTCCGAACAGCCCAGCCAGCCTACAAACACCCCGGCCCAGCCCCCTTGATCTACCCAGCCCAGAACCGTGCGAACTCTCCCAGCCATCTGCGAAAACCCTAGCCACCTCCGACCTCGCCGGCCACCTGCAACCTGATATGTGCAATATGTATGGCCTTATAATACCAATTTGGTTAATGTTGCAACATGTGTTCGTTTGTAAGACTACAACTTTATTACTATCTAATGAATATTCGGTTTCATATGAAATTAGTGAAATTATTACTTCACTTTCTATCGCCAACAACAAATGTTCATCTCACAACGTAAACGATTACCATTACTTTTACAACCGTTAACATTTATAACATCCGTTAGTTCTATCGCGAACATCGAATAAAAACATCTGCATTTTGCGTTGCGATTTATGATGACCGGAAAATAATGTGATACATATATCACGACAACAATGTAACAGCCCACGACCACCCGCCATCGAGGTATTGTCCGCTTTGGGCAGGCGGGACGCTACCACCATCCCTGCCCTCACGGTTTTGTCCTCAAAGGCGCCTCGATGGGTTGAGGTTTCCCCACGCTTATAAGGCGTGGTTCGTTCTCCTCAACTCCCGATGTGGGATACCTTCATCCACCCCCCTCTCAGGGGCCCAGCGTCTTCGCTAGCATATCGGGTCGGGTTCATGGCTCTGATACCATTGTAACAGCCCACGACCACCCGCCATCGAGGTATTGTCCGCTTTGGGCAGGCGGGACGCTACCACCATCCCTGCCCTCATGGTTTTGTCCTCAAAAGGCACCTTGATGGGTTGAGATATCCTCACGCTTATAAGGCGTGGTTCGTTCTCCTCAACTGTCGATGTGGGATACCTTCATCCACCTCCCTTCTCGGGGGCCCAGCGTCCTCACTGGCGCACCGACACGTGTCCATGACTCTGATACCATCTGTAACAGCCCACGACCACCCGCCATCGAGGTATTGTCCGCTTTGGGCAGGCGGGACGCTACCACCATCCCTGCCCTCACGGTTTTGTCCTCAGAAGGCGCCTCGATGGGTTGAGGTTTCCCCACGCTTATAAAGCGTGGTTCGTTCTCCTCAACTCTCGATGTGGGATACCTTCATCCACCCCCCTCTCAGGGGCCCAGCGTCTTCGCTGGCACATCGGGTCGGGTCCATGGCTCTGATACTATTGTAACAGCCCACGACCACCCGCCATCGAGGTATTGTCCGCTTTGGGCAGGCGGGACGCTACCACCATCCCTGCCCTCACGGTTTTGTCCTCAAAAGGCGCCTCGATGGGTTGAGGTATCCCCACGCTTATAAGGCGTGGTTCGTTCTCCTCAACTGCCGATGTGGGATACCTTCATCCACCCCTTCTCGGGGGCCCAGTGTCCTCACTGGCACACCGACACGGGTCCATGGCTCTGATACCATCTGTAACAGCCCACGACCACCCGCCATCGAGGTATTGTCCGCTTTGGGCGAGCGGGACGCTACCACCATCCTTGCCCTCACGGTTTTGTCCTCAGAAGGCGCCTCGATGGGTTGAGGTTTCCCCACGCTTATAAGGCGTGGTTCATTCTCCTCAACTCCCGATGGCGGGTGGTCGTGGGCTGTTACAAACAATCCACGTGTTGGTGACATATAACAAAAATTTCGGAGTCAACGAAAACTATTTCTAACCATCTGTTCCATATAAAAATTAAACTGAAAACATCTGCCACTCACGAATAACTAACATTTGCTTATCTACGCAAAAATTAAAAAAATACAAAAGTTACCATTTCTTTAATACATACAACATAAATAATTTCATGTACAATTTATGACACAACTCACAAATATTTCAATAACATCTGAAAAATAAATAAGACTCTTCATAATTGGTATCAAACTACTCGGGCGTACAATTATATCAATTATAACAGTTTTCATACAATGTCAAATAGTAATTATAGGTAGAAGTGGGTGAAAGTAGGTGAGAGTGGGACGGAATGGTAGTTTTGTTTAAGTGTGGGAAAGAGTAGGAAGGGGAGAATGAGTGGGAAAGAGTGGGAAGGAGGGAATGAGTGGGTTGGGTTCATTAAACCACGAAAAGAATAGGACCTTAGTAAGGAGATAGAATTACATAACTAGGAGATGTGCATTATAATTTATAAGTAGTGCTTGGGAACACCATTATGGGTAGTTCTTGTGATGGTATGGACATGGGCATTTATAACCTGAACTCGGGTAAGAGATCGAGTACTTTTCATGTAATTCCATGATGCAAGCTAATAATATGTTCATTAAAGTCTGAATCGGGGGTCACAGAGTGTATTATTCCCCTGTTACTATTACTTCTAGTACCCCATAATATGGCATTTTCATTTAATTCGTAGAGGCAACATCTGGTGTAGGGAGTTTGTCTTTCTGTTTGCGAGCATATAATTATTGCGTGACATGTTGATGAATGCTTCTCGATCTACACCAAAACATGCGAATAGTGCTTGTTTCGCGCGAAGTATTTGATGTTTCATATACGGTATGGATTTACTTGTATAAATAATAATTGTATATTATTTTATTACTGTTAATATGTTATACAATTATGTCTTTTAGTGTCTCAGTTATAGCTACATTATTATCGTTGTTATAACTATAATAATTTATATTGACTTTATGACCGTTATTATCCTTGTGAAATGTTTGCGACCACTAAAATAATTACATAAATATTAATACTTTCATCTTATTTTATTGTACAACAAAGCCATTTTTTGACTTCTTAAAGCATATAAATAATGAAGCATGTAAAATCTACAATTATTACTATTTACAAACTAAATTTAATTGTAAAATCATTTTTTACTTTTAAGACTTATTTGAAGAAAAGCACACATTAAACGCTCATTATTATTATTATTTTAATTTAGAACTAACAATTAATAATTGGACAACTTAGAATTATGGGAAAAAAGTCAATGATGATGTGACATTTGCTAATTTTATATCAATCTATTCAATTTTATATATATATATATATATATATATATATATATATATATATATATATATATATGTATATAAAATATATGATAATATATGATACGTATATATTTCCATGAGCAATCGAAAAGTCAAATTAGCAAGTGATTTTTTTGACTAAGATAATTGATTGTAGTTACTAACAAGTTGGTGATTTAATGCGTTTAACAAAAAGTTTGCTCAAATTAAGAAGTAGAAAATCTCCCTTATGGCCCTTATGACACTCACTAGAAAGGTTAGTCGATTTCAATTCTTATACGATTGAAGAAGGTTGGGAAGTTTCCTCAAACTTTCCTCACAATTTTATGAGGAAAATTTTGTCACTTGTTTCTAACAATTTTTCCACCAAACTTTCCTCCATATTTTTTTTCTTTGTGATTTTCTCTAAACCAAACAAAAGAAAAAAAATAACTTTCCTAAATTTTTTTCTTTCCATCAAATTTTCAAAGTCCAAACAGAGCCCAAAAGTGAGTAGGGGTGAGTAAAAAAATTGGGTACTCAATTTCGGACCTAAAACTAATTTGGATATGGATCCAAGCCCGATTAGACTAATTTCGAGGCAAGTTCCAAAATTTTAGATTCGGTTATAACTGGGTCCAATACCGAATTCTGAAATTTTGGAACTGGATCCGGACCAGGTACCAGTACCTGTCAAAATTTAAAGAATTTTGCTAAAAAATATAAGAAGTAAATCATTATTCCTCAAGTGATGTATTTTTTATACTGAGACTCAAGTCTCAACTACCCAATTTAACCCTTTATCTTTTTTACTGTCATTTTATCCCCAATTTACTCTTTATGTACATCAACCGCCATAGATTTCTTTCTTCAAGCTTTAGTTCTTCTGTTTATGAGCCTTATTGCTTGCTATGTATGTTTTTAATGTTATTTTGGCAGTTTCCATTCTTTCTCTCTCTATTTCAAGTGAATTAAAATAATTTTTAGATTTTTTGTTCGTTTTGTAATCTTAATTGTAGTTTGCTGATTAACATTGTCGATCTCCAATTTCTAAGTTTATTTTAGAGTACATAAATCTTCTTTATTGCTTATTTCATATTTGATTTAGCTTTATAATTTGATTTTTAGAAATTTAGCTTCAGATATAAATTTTCAACTTCCTTCAATCCTTTCTTCTCCGTATTTTCTTAGGGAAAATGGGACCCAAAAAAAAAAAAACATTACTTAAGAACTGGTACCTGCAATCGAACCTGGTCCCGACCGGGTCCGAATCATGGAACCGGGTCTAGGGCCAGTTCTAAATTTTAGTACCCGGTTCTAGTCGGTGGGTTCCGATTTTTAAAAATCTAATCGGATATCCGGTCCCGTTCATCCCTAAAAGTGAAGATAATTTCTTATTATCGTACGGGCACCTATTTGCACTTTTTAACACATCACATCAGAATTAAAAGGAAAACACACTGAATTGAAAGTGATCGACCTCGCATTGAATTAGTTCAATTTACGACTGGGCAATTAAACTATTTTCTTTCCGCCCTGAAAGGAGAACAATTCAATCATATTCATTATAGTATCATTATCCTTTAATCCATCATAATTTTTTAATTCCCCAAGCTATATTTTTAATTTGGCCCCTTAGCTTCTTTGAACATTAACACGAAAGACAGCCAAGTATTTTATTTTCACCAAATCATATGCATGCCGGCCGGGTCAACCCCAAAGCAAACCAACCGGAATTTTTTTTATGCAGTTCGTTGACAGAGAATGCGTATTTTTTTTATGGCTCAGTGGTCCAATCATAAAAAGTGTGGCATATAGCAAAAATTATTTAGGAATATTAAAAATTTGAAAACAAAATAAATTTGGGGTTTGAGGAAATAAAAGATTGGCTCCAACAACTATTCATTCAAGGCATATCTCTGATCAGTGGCATTTGAATTAAATTATACATTTCAATTTATGTATATTTGACTGTTGAATAATTCCAAGCATTGTCATTTAATAAAAATGTGTAAATCAAGATCCACATTACTTGAATAATTCATTAGTTATCAGCGTCATGTGATAACGCAAACCCAGCTAATATGTACATTATATAATTATTCCTTAATTGCAGCCTCCATGACTCCATTAGTTGCTACTTGCTATGCACACTATAAATAAGGATGAGATTGCTTAGCCATTTTCATCCACCAAGATAATTCTTGCTTCTTTCAAGGCTTGAAACACAAGATAAAGAAGATGAGAGCTACTTCTCCTCCATCAAAACTTGCCCTTGGGCTCATTCTAATGACCCTTTTTGGCCAGTCTTTTGGTTATTGGCCTACCAGTTGTGGACTGACCGTAGGGTTTTACAACGGCAAGTGCGGAGAGCAAGATATCGAAGAATTCATTTACAATCTTGTTAAGAAGCAATATGAAGAGGATCCAGATACTGTGTCTGATCTTGTTCGTTTGACATTTCATGATTGCTTTGTTAGAGTAAGTCAACGTATTCATTCGTTGTGTAAATTATGTTACAATTGGTTATGTACTTTATGGCATTCACTAACTATGTTTACATGATGTGTAAAAAAGGGATGTGACGCATCTGTCTTCCTTGATGGACAAGATACAGAAAAAACAGCAGTACCCAATTTGACCTTAGGTGGATTTGATACTATTGATGAACTAAAGAAAGCCGTAGAGAAAGCATGTCCTGGGGTTGTCTCTTGTGCTGATCTCCTTATGATAGCCGCTAGATCTGCCGTGCACATAGTAAGTATAATTTTGATCTCCCTCTTTCTATATGTGTTCCTCCAAGGTGATTCTTCAGACACGACATGTATTCTTGAAGTAATTGTCCTAGATTATGGCCTTCACGACAAAAAGGACAATTTTTGGATGGAAATTTCGATGGAAAAAAGTTCATATTGTGACGAAAAGTTGACCTATTAATTGAAATTTTGACGGAAATTTTATCTTAAAAAAACCACGGGTCCAAATGAATATTTTGACCGACCTGTTAGAAATACTGACATAAGATTTTTGATGGACTGATAGTCTGTTAAAATTTCTATTGACAGATTGATAACCCGTCAGTACTATTTTGACAAAAATTTTGACGAACTGATAGACTATCAGAACACTTTTGATAGACAATTTTGATGGAATAGGTTGCCCGTTAGAACCACAAAGATTGTAGATTTAAGTTGGTGGCGCATTTTTGACAGGTATTTTAGACGGAAATTGTAGGTTTAACTTGGTGGCACATTATAGTAAAGTAGTAATTAGGCAAAGCATGAACCAAATTGCTAACTTTGATATACTTGCTTTTGTAGGCTGGAGGAGATTGGTTTGATGTTGAAACTGGAAGAAGAGATGGCCTTGTTTCACTTCAAAGTGAAGCTCTTGCAAACATTCCCCCACCAACAATTCCAGTCCCAAAAGCCATTGAAATATTTGCTGAAAGAGGCCTAAACAAGAATGACATGGTCTATCTTTTGGGTACGTACCAATGAAATCAATTTTTCTATGTATTTTGTTATTTCTGATACTTTGTTTTTGAAATAGTAACAAGAATGTTTGAAATCTAATTGAAAGTGATGTGGAAACAAGAAGGAAATATATTTCTTATTGATCTTCTAAACATACCTCACAGGTGGACATACCGTTGGAACTGCACACTGTCACTCTTTCAAAGAGCGTCTCTACAATTTTGACGGCACTAACAGACCAGATCCCACCATAAGCTCGGCTCTGCTTCAACTCTTGCAACAGACATGCCCACAGAATAGTCAAGTCGATAAAGAAGCTTTTCTTGACCAAACTCCAAAGAGTGAATTCACATTCGACAATGACTACTTCAAGCAAATTGTGGCGCACAACGGAACCCTTGAAATTGATCAACAACTTGCAATTCACCCGGAAACTAGGGGCATCGTAAGGGGACTAGCGATGAGCCGTTTCCAGTTCTTGAAGAAATTTGGTCCATCCATGATCAAAATGGGAAGAATTGGAGTTCTCACTGGCTATGAAGGAGAGATTAGAAAATCATGCCGTGCCAGAAACTACTAGGCAACAATGCCTCATTCAGTCTGGTCATGATTGTAACACACGCGTTATGCGTACTATTGATTTAATTGGATCGTGCAATGTAACATTCTTATTCTAGTTTTATAACCTTGTTTCTTAATTTCATGCAATTTCGTACATTTGGATGTGTGTTACATTCAAATAAACCTTGTACCAATTAATGTAACAATGTTGTCCTTTTAATTAATGTAACAAAATGAACATATATTATTATTGTTAGAGTATAGATTTATTCATGTGCCTTCAACTATCAGTTTAAGCTTAAGTTTTTGGTTGAAATAGTTCTCCAGCATGATATCAGAGCCTTTTCAGACTAAGAGGTCTTGAGTTTGAATCTCAGCAACTCCATATTCATTTATTATGCAAGATAGGGGAGTTTTTGCAACAACCACGCTTCAAGCCCAAAGTATATTTGCGTGAGGGGCCATATTAGAATCTATATAATCTATATAACTATATATAAAATTGAGTGATAGCATGTAGGATTGACATGTGGATAACTAAGTGGCGTTGAAAGGTGAGATGGCGAGTTGTTATTGATTTTACTTTGTCTTTCATTTACTAATAGAATTTATTGGTGATTTCTTTCATATTAAAAGTGCTCATTATTGCATGCATTTATATGCACAGAAATCTTGATTTTTTATTTTAAAAAATCATTCATAGCCAACTTTCTTCCATTTTTCTATTAGGTAAAAACTGCTAAAACTTGAAATTAAGAAGTAAGACAAGATTTTTCTTTTGATACAGTTTTATCATGTGGGTACAACAAGAGTGAGATCAATGGGTGATATTTTTCAACGGAATTTTTATGTTGAGTTGGCAAAGTGTTATTGGCTGATTTTTTTCTTTTTTTAATTCAATATTTATATTATTTATGATTTAAAATTAAAAATATTTTAACATTTTAATATTTTCTTTGACATTTTATTCGGAACTTTTAGTTCTGTTGGAACTTTTAAAATTGATTTGACCATAAGAACTTGTAAAATGTATGAGTTACAATTATTGTTAATGCCTGCGTTAATGCTTTATGATTTTCAAACAAATATTGGCTACTTGGCTTTTAAGTCCTGAAACTTATGCAAAAGAAGTATTGCTCGCAATGACCATTTAAAAGAGCAAGTCACGCAACATTTCTATATGTTTACATATTATAATATTAGTAAAATATAATTTCATAGAGAGATATTCGGTTGACAATCTATATATTTATAATTTTATATCTTGAGTATGGAGTAAGAGGTTGGTTGACTCCATCCGAGGAGAACCCATAATGTATAATCAAATATTATCGCAAAATAGAATTTTAAATATCAAATATCAATCTGTATTCCCTTCATTATTACTTGTAATCTCTCATTCTTTTTTGTTTTTATTGGGCTCACCCTTTAAATTTTCATGCTATATTTTTAAAACAATTTGACTTGTAATATCTAATCTTTTTTTTCATTTTTATTATTCTCACCTTTTTGGATTTTCATACCAAAAGTTTTTACTTTTGAAAAATTTTAATAATCGATAAAACCTGTTTGTTTTAAATATAGCATTAAAATATTCAAACACGTTTAACTATAATGTGGAACTTTTTTTGAGATTAATTATATTTCATTACCAACATATTATACATCTGCACGTGCTTATAATTTTTGAGTAATCCAATATTTATAGAAAAAATTTCTTAAATAAGTGACATAATTTATTTATTTATTTTTGATTCAAATTAGCCACAAAAACAGTATGTGGGGAGGGATAATCGAACTTGAGACCTAATGTACCCAGGACCTGAATAAATAAGCGAGATAATGAAACACTAAACTCTTTTTTGTATTATGGGGTAGAGATATTACACATATAAAATAGAGAGGTTGAATTACTCTCTTTTGTTCACAATTGACTTATTGGGATTTATCTTATTCCACTATTTTCATGGTTCTTTTTTATTTTTAGTTTTTAAATATTATTCACTTCATTTTTATTAATCAAGAAATTACCTAACATATGTATATTAATTGATAAGAGAGAAAAAAATTAAAAGTAAATAAATATATAAATGATGAATCACACAGATGCATTTATTAAATAAGTAAATCAAAACAACCCTTGCATCATAGGGGTATAGCACTAGTATAAACTTATTCCAACACCTTCAACCATTAGCTTAAACTTTTGGTTAAGATGATTTTTTAACAACTATGAACACCTGACAATATAACATAATTTCCTCCCAAATAAAGCTATGTTTTTCACCCCTATGACCCTCTCCCTACGTCCCCTCTTGATGATTTTTTTTTAAAAAAAAATCATATAGACACGCCAAAATTTTATCGATAGACTTACATATTTATAGTCAATTTTTCCCCCTCACACTCATAAGTATGATATGATAACGTAAAATAAATGTCAGTATCTTCATAAGGAAGTTGGCATATATCGGGACTAAACCCCTTCTGATATCACTTGTTGGAAGTGGAAGTAGAGTACGAAATTCAACCACACACATGCACACATAGAGAAGGAACATATAAAAATTTAATGTGCAAAATCCCTACACCTTGAGAGGAAAAGCTCTAGTTCAGTAACAACGAGGGCATCTACTTAACAAGAAAAAATAGATTACAATGGGTACACTCAAAGCACTACGCATTTTCTATCTCCTCTAGCTAACGTCTTAGTCACCCTATCACCCCCTCACTCTCGTGAATATCTTGCCATCTCAACACACTTTCCCCCTACTTGAGGTTTGGGGTTTGGGGTGCCCGGATTACACCCCATGCACAAATACTCAACTTCATACACATAACCCTTTGAAGACCTTACTTTAGATCAAGGTCCCTCGAAGATGATTTCAATTAACCCTGAAGACTCGTAGCTATACTACTAGTAATCTTGGCCACGAAGCTAACTACTTGTCCAAATACTTACTTGGTGTAAAACTAAATTTCACCAGCTCCAGAAAAATCTAACTTAGATTTGGTAATTCGACAATCATAGATGACTTCTGTTGACTTCTAGCTACTAAAACTCGCCGTACTAGTATTTGAAGTAGCGTTTAGCATTTTGATTGAGTTAAAACTCTATTTTCTCAAATTCAATCATATTTGTTATAGTATCATTATCTTTTAATCCCCATAATTTTTTAATTCCCCAAGCTATATTTTTAATTTGCCCCCTTAGCTTCTTTGAACATTAACACGAAAGACAGCCAAATATTTTATTTTCACCAAATCATTTGCATGCCGGCCGGGTCAACCCCAAAGCAAACCAACCGGAATTTTTTTTTAAAAAAAAAAGGAAAGAAATGGAGTTCGTTGACAGAGAATGAGTATGTTTTATGGCTCAACGGTCCAATCATAAAAAGTGTGGTATATAACAAAAATTATTTAGGAAAATAAAAAAATTGAAAATAAAAGAAATTTGGGCCTTGAAGGAGTAAAATATTGGCTCCAACAACTATTTATTCCAGGCATATCTCTTAATCAGTGGCATTTGAATTAATTTATACATTTCAATTTATGTATATTTGACTGTTGAATAATTCCAAACATTGTAATTTAATAAAAATGTGTAAATCAAGATCCATATCACTTGAATAGTTCATCAGTTATCAGCATCCTGTGATAACGCCAGCCCAGCTAATATGTACATTATATAATTATTCCTTAATTGCAGCCTCTATGAGTCTTTTAGTTGCTATGCACACTATAAATAAGGATGGTATTGCTTAGCCATTTTCGTCCACCAAGAAATTTTCTTTCAAGGCTTGAAACACAAGATAGAGAAGATGAGAGCTACTTCTCCATCAAAACTTGCCCTTGGGCTCATTGTAATGACCATTGTTAGCCAGTCCTTTGGTTATCGGCCTACCGGTTGTGGACTGACAGTAGGGTTTTACAACGGCAAGTGTGGAGAGCAAGATATCGAAGAATTCATTTACAATCTCGTTAAGAAGCAATATGAAGAGGAACCAGATACTGTGTCTGATCTTGTTCGTCTAACATTTCATGATTGCTTTGTTAGAGTAAGTCAACCTATTCATTTGTTGTGTAAATTATGTCACAATTGGTTATGTACTTTATGGCATTCGCTAACTATGTTTACATAATGTGTGAAAAAGGGATGTGACGCATCTGTCTTCCTTGATGGACAAGATACTGAAAAAACAGCAGTACCCAATTTGACCTTAGGTGGATTTGATACTATTGATGAACTAAAGGAAGCCGTAGAGAAAGCATGTCCTGGGGTTGTCTCTTGTGCTGATCTCCTTATGATAGCCGCTAGATCTGCCGTGCACATAGTAAGTATAATTTTGATCTCTCTCTTTCTGTATGTGTTCCCCCAAGGTGATTCTTCAGACACAACATTTATTCTTTAAGTAATTGTCCTAGATTATGGCCTTCCACGACAAGAAGGACTCTTTTTGGACGGAAATTTTGACGGAAAAAAGTTCATATTGTGACGGAAAGTTGGCCTATTGATTGAAATTTTGACGGAAATTTTATCCCCAAAAAAACCACTGGTCCAAATGAATATTTTGACCGATCCGTCAGAAATACTGACGGAAGATTTTTGATGAACTGACAGTCTGTTAAAATTTCTACTGACGGATTGATAACTCATCAATGCTGTTTTGACAAAAATTTTGACGAACTGACAGACTATCAGAACACTTTTGATAGACAATTTTGATGGAAAAGGTTGCCCGTTAGAACCACAAAGATTGTAGGTTTAAGTTGGTGGCACATTTTTGACGGGTATTTTAGACGGAAATTGTAAGTTTAAGTTGGTGGCACATTGTAGTAAGGTAGTAATTAGGCAAAGCATGAACCAAATTGCTGACTTTGATACACTTGCTTTTGTAGGCCGGAGGAGATTGGTTTGATGTTGAAACAGGAAGAAGAGATGGCCTTGTTTCACTTCAAAGTGAAGCTCTTGCAAACATTCCACCACCAACAATTCCAGTCCCAAAAGCCATTGAAATATTTGCTGAAAGAGGCCTAAACAAGAATGACATGGTCTATCTTTTAGGTACGTACCAATGAAATCAATTTCTCTGTGCATTTTTTTATTTCTGATACTTTCTTTATATAATGGTAACAACAATGTTTGAAATCTAATTGAAAGTGATGTGGAAACAAGAAGGAAATATATTTCTTATTGATCTTCTAAACATACCTCACAGGTGGACACACCGTTGGAACTGCACACTGTCACTCTTTCAAAGAACGTCTCTACAATTTTGACGGCACTAACAGACCAGATCCCACCATAAGCTCGGCTCTGCTTCAACTCTTGCGACAGACATGCCCACAGAATAGTCAAGTCGATAATGAAGCTTTTCTTGACCAAACTCCAAAGAGTGAGTTCACATTCGACAATGACTACTTCAGGCAAATTGTGGCGCACAACGGAACCCTTGAAATTGATCAACAACTTGCAATTCACCCGGAAACTAGGGGCATCGTAACAGGACTAGCTAGGAGTCGTTTCCAATTCTTGAAGAAATTTGGTCCATCCATGATCAAAATGGGAAGAATTGGAGTTCTGACTGGCTATGAAGGAGAGATTAGAAAATCATGCCGTGCTAGAAACTACTAGGCAACAATGCCTCATTCAGTCAAGTCATGATCGTAACACACGTACTATTGATTTAATTGGATTGTACAATGTAACATTCTTGTTCTAGTTTTATAACTTTCTTTCTTAATTTCATGCAATTTTGTACATTTGGATGTGTGTTACATTCAAATAAACCTAGCTTGTACCAATTAATGTAACAATGTTGTCCTTTTAATTAATGCAATAATTTCACGTTTAGTACTCGATCTTGATTCGGGCCATGAGTCAACGAACTGTGGAATCAACAGCCATGTGCTAGATACCCCCCACCCCCTCTCAAAAAAAAAAATAAAATCCGTGTATTTTTAATCCCTGGAGTATCGAGCATGAAGGCATGAAGCTCTCAAATATTTCTTAAAAAAATGATGCTCTTCAATGTGGTAATTTTTCTTTATTTTTATTTTATTATTTTTTTTTTTACAAAATGAATGTATATTATTATTGTTAGAGTATAAATCTATTTATAAGCCTTCAACCATCAATTTAAGCTTAATTTTTTGTTTGAAATAGTTCTCGAATATGGTATCAGAGCCTTCAGACTGAGAGGTCTCGAGTTCGAGTCTCAGTAGCCCCATGTTTATTTATTATACAAGATAGGGGGAGCTTTTGCAACAACCACGCTTCAAGCTCAAAGCACATTGGTGTGAGGGGGCATGTTAAAGTATAAATCTATTCCTGCATACACCTTCTATGATCAGTTTAAACTTTTGGTTGAGATGATTCTTTAACAACTATGAACACCTGACAATATAACATAATTTCGTCCCAAATAAAGCTATGTTTTTCACCCCTATGAGTCTATGACCCTCACCCTACTTCCCCTCTTGGTGATTTTTCTTCTTAAAAAAAAAATTCATATAAACACGATGAAATTGTATCTATATGCTTACATATTTATAATCAATTTTCTCCCCTCACACTCATAAATATATATGATATGATAATATAAAATAAATGTCAGTATCTTCATGAGGAAATTGGCATATATCAGGACTAAACCCCTTCTGATATCACTTGTTGGAAGTGGAAGCAGAGCACGAAATTCAACCACACACATGTATACATAGAGAAGGAACCTACAAAAATTTAATGTGCAAAATCCCCCCACGTTGAGGGGGAAAACTGTAGTTCAGTAACAACTAGGGCGTCTACTTAATAAGAAAAAATAGATTACAATGGGTACACTCAAAGCGCTATGCATTTTCTATCTCCTCTAGCTAACATCTTAGTTACCCTATCACCCCCTCACTCTCGTGAATATCTTACCCTCTCAACACACTTTCCCCCTACTTGAGGTTTGGGGTTTGGGGTGTCTGGATTACACCCCATACACAAATACTCAATGTGACACATAACCCTCTAATGATCTTACTTTAGATCACGAGGTCCCTCGCTCACTTTCCAAGATGATTTGACTTAACCTTGGAGACTCATAGTTATACTAGTAGTAATCTCGGTCACGAAACTAACTACATATCCAAATAATTACTTCGTGTGAGACCAAATTTCACCACCTCCAGAAAGATCTAACTTAGATTCGGCAATTCAACAAATCATAAATGACTCTTATTGACTTCTAGTCACTAAAACTCGCCCTACACTTACGCCAAGATTAGGAAAGTGTCCTCACAAATTAAAATAAAAAAACTAATTAAATATTAATTTTAGTTTGGATCCAAATCTACAATGCAAATAGATGAGGTGCTAATGAGCCCGTGGCTCAAGTTGCAGAAGTTGGCTGGTGAGCTGTTAGTTTCTTATCTGTAATAGTATTTTAAGTAGCGTTTAGTATTTTAATTGAGTTAAAACACTATTTTTTGAAATTTTAAGTGTTTAGTGAAGTGTTGGTACAAAGCAGCGTATGGCGGTTACCAAGCAACTTCTGCCACTTGAGCTACTAGGTCATTAGCAACAGGACCTTTACGCTTGCATGAGTTTGATGCATTCCTCAAGTAATAAATCATACTTGGGCCCAGAGTAGACAGGCCCACTTTCCAATACAAAGTTGACTTTGGGTTCATGCAATTCATATAGTAAATGGAGGATCCAACGAAACACATGCTGACATGGTGATGTTGAATGTGGATGAAAGTGCTACTAAATCACCGTAGAGAGGCTAAATAGAATGATGATCAAAGTTGCAAATTAATCGAAAGCGAATTGTGGAAAAATAAATGTGGATAAAATACAAACGATTATTAACAAGGTTCGGCCTCAAAAGGCTTAGTCCCCACCTAAAGTTCCATAACTCTAGGATTAACCGAAATTTTTATTAGGAGGAATGATTACACAACTCTAGAGTATAGCTAGCTACTCTAAGTTCCAAGTCCCAAGTTAACACCCCCAATAAAGTTTGGTAGAATTGACCCTTCAACACTATAATCCCGCCTAATTACAACTTGAACAATACAAATCAAATGTAATGGAAGCAAATTGAAGCTCTATATATGCTAATGAGTGCTTGAGTAATAGGTATGCCAATGAGTGCTTACCTTCTTGTTATCTTCAACCCTTAACCAGCTTTTGTATTTATAACAAAGACTTGAAGGAATCATAGGAAATAAGCCATTAGACTCATCCACAATTTCAACTTCAATTCAAGGCTTTGAACAACAGTTCAGCGTCCTTGAAGATCACACAATTCCAGCAAGTAATGTCTAAGTGGCTATTTTTGGATGATTTGAGATCTCTTCTGACAGTTGCTATATTTTTGGCTGATTAAGAATCTTCTTGAGATGATTTGCAATTCCTTTCATGATCAAAGCAAATATCACGCATTTAAAATTGAAATCTTGTTGAGGAAAGTCAAATATTTGCTAAATGATCCCTAATAAAATGGGATATTGTATAATCAACCATAGTCAGAATCATAATATAATATTATCAGCCATAATATTGTATCGACCATAATCAACATTTTAAAAGTTGAAATCTCATGATAATATTATCAACCATAATCAGAATCATATAATCAAGAATTATATAAGGATTATATCGATAAATATCTAACAAGTTTGAAATATATTTTTCGCTCAAAATCAAATCAACAGAGTTTTAAGGGAGTCAACAGTGGAGATCCAAATTTGGGATAACAAATAAGGGCCTGGTGGACAATGTCAGGTTTGCACGTAAATTGCATGTTTCAATTCTAACTCAATTGTAAACTAATTAATAAACATTATTGTACGATATACATATAACGTGAAATACAGCTACGATTCTGGAAGGCATTATTTTCATCTTTAATCATAACACCTTATGATCAACAATTAGTGATGATGACCTGATTAATTAACCAGAGATGAGCTATATAATTGCACGTCCACATCATTAAATTATGCGTGTATGACTCAGGGATTATAATGAGTAATTTGACTTCCAAACTAATTTCTAAACACTGCAAATAATTACTTAAATTGCGTTGGCTGTCGGCTTGGCTCCACATTATCAAAAATTATCAACTAGTTTAACGTGATCAACATTCAACAAGCAATGTCATTACTTAGAAACTACAGTGTTTCCATCGCGCAAACAATAAAAAGGAGGAAGGAGCTGGAGATGGAGATAGAGATGACAACTGTTAATCCCTGAAATAATATGATCCTGATTGCATCCAATCAAATTGGGAAAACGACTCAACAGCAAATTATTGAATCAAGACCCAACCAAAAACACATTCAAAAAAAAACGGAAGAGAAGAAGCGAGGTGGCGATATGCATGATTCATGAATAATAAATCACTATGTTATACTAGTAAGCACCATGGCAGGTTGGTTCATATGGTTTGGTACTTGTTCCCTTTAAACGAGATCTCGAGTTCGAGTTTTGTGAATGGAGAAAATTTATGATGGGAGAGCTTTACCTCTTATTGGGCCAACAGTAACTCGATTCCAGTCACATAGAAGATCCAAGACCCCAAAAGACAAATGATACACTATTTAGGACTTTTGGCTAGTATGCCTTTCAAAAACAGAACCAAAGCCAACCTAGTTGATTGGATAATTATCCAAGTGAACCCGAGGTGAAACCATGTGAGCTTGAGTTGCATTGCTTATATAGATCATTTGTAGATTGTAGTCCCAACCAGAATACAAAAACTAATAGTATTTTCAACTCGAATTCCAAAAATTGGAACTCGGACCTACCACATTAGCAAAAGTTTTACTTTTTTGGAACTTACATTCCACCATTTTTCCAACAAATGGACCACATTCCTAGATAATTTAATTAAATATTTATCATGAACTCACCCCATAACATACAATCATCTTTCACATAATATTTTGTAAGGACAAAAAGAAAAACAAAAAAATATCACTAAAGACAAAAAAAGAGAGGAACCAATTCTAGAATGCACAGGCGTTATGCCTTGCATGTTGCCTCATGTTTCACTGCCGTTGCAAGCAATTCATTTCATAAAATCTGAAATGCTGGGTCCCACCACTAAAACTCATTCCAGTGGGTGGGAGTGCTGTAAGAGATGAAACAACAATGTAATTCGGATAAACAAATGATTATAATTAGTATGGTGATGACAATGTATAATTCTTCCACAAATCTAAATAAGGAATGATTTACAATGTGATATGATGTCCTTTTGTGTCTCAATTAGCCAAATGGTTCAGAGGACTTAGGTGTAAATATGATTGAGATCGTCTAATAACCCAAAGTTACTTATATTTCACCTGATTACAAATGATAAGTTGAATCGCTCATTCTGTTTTCATTTTTATCTATCATTGACAAATTTCTAACATGATATTATTAACTGCAATAATTGGTAATCGAAATCCTCTAATGCATAAATTTAGTTACATTTATGACACTTTTAGTCTCAAATTTGAGACACTTAGCATTATTGGACAAATAAACCGCCAAAAAAAAAAAAAAACAAACATTTGACTGTCAGCATAGAGACCGGTAATTACTAAGAAAGAGAACCCAAATAAATTATGTTATCTCCTAACAACATTGCAGGAGGCTAATTAACAAATGAATAGAGCATGGCATCGTTATGATCGTAATGTCTTAAAATATCTTAAGCGTTCATGGCATGCTTAGCCAACATGTAATATATTGTAACCTGTTTATATGACTAACTAATAATATTATTAGAAAGAGGTATTCCAACAACTGCGAGATTCCTATGATGCTCCACTATAAATGAGGCAGTGTTTTGACGCTTGATCGCATCCAAAACCAACATACATCATATTGTCTATAAACTTTGAACAAGATCGGCAAGATGAGGCCTCCTACCCTTTCAGCAACCCTAGCCACGGGGTTCATTGTGTTAAGCCTTGCTAGCCAATGTTATGGTAACAACATTTGGGTTGGCTACTACAAAGCAAAATGTGGAAAACATGACGTTGAGAAAATCATTTTCAATGTAGTCAGGGCGGCATATGCAAAGGATTCGGATACTGTGTCTGATCTCATCCGTTTACAGTTCCACGATTGCATTGTTAGGGTGAGTAGAATTTTATGCAATAGAGGTCACTTGCTTAATTATGGGTTTTGTGTTTGATATTTCATTGAGCATGCGGTCCATTTGTATTCAAATTCGTAATTAACTAATGGTTTGCCTTTTCATTTAAGGGATGCGATGCATCGGTTTTACTGGATGGAAAGCATACTGAGAAAACAGCACAACCGAATTTAAGTCTTGGTGGCTTTGATGTTGTAGATGCCGCAAAGAAAGCTGTAGAGAAAGTCTGCCCTGAAGTTGTTTCTTGTGCAGATGTTTTGACTATTGCTGCTAGATCCGCAGTCTTTGTGGTGGGTAACATATACACTTGTTGGTTAATTATTTTCAGAGTTTCTCCCAAGTAACATATATAACACATTGTACAAGTAAACTTATTGCAATCTTAACTCTACAGACGATAAGCATTGGTTATTTATTTGTCATGAATTTGTGCAGGCTGGTGGCAAGTGGTACGATGTAGAAACAGGACGAAGAGATAGCCTTGTATCCCATCGTCATGAAGCTGCTGCAAATGTTCCTCCACCAACTATACCAATTCCTAAAGCTATCGAGATATTTGAGAAGAGAGGACTAACAAAAGATGACATGGTGGTTCTCCTAGGTATATGTTAATCACCATTAATTAGATAGTTGACTATAACTTTGCAAGCTACAAGATATAAGCTCTTATCTCAGTAATTAAGTTCACTAACCCAAATATTCTATAGGAGGACATACTGTTGGAACTGCACATTGTGACAAGTTTAAGAAACGTTTGTACAACTTCCATCACACTGGCAAGCCAGACGCAAGGATACCCCCTTCATTCTTAAAAACATTGAAGGAAACATGCCCACGACACAGCCGTGTTAACAACGAAACATTCCTAGACCAAACTCCGGGAAGTCACTTTATCATCGACAATGCCTACTACAAGGAAATTTTGGCCGGCAAAGGTGTTCTAGAAATCGACGAAAATCTAGCAACATCGTCACTTACCGGTGGCCTTGTGAAAGAGCTTGCATACACTCCTGGCTACTTCCTTGACAAATTTGGTCCAGCCATGGTTAAGATGGGCAGAATTGGAGTTCTTACCGGCAACAAAGGAGAGATTAGAAAATCATGCCGCCATAAGAACCACCATCACTGAGGGAGTCATTCTTTCAAATCAATCCGACTGCAAATTTCAATGTTCACAAATTTTATTTACCTGTGTCTATTTTTTCCCCTGAATTTTCATGTTATTAGGGTGGCATCATTATGAATGAATTAATATATATCAAATTAATGGGGTGCTTGTTGAATTTTCAATGTTCACAAATTTTTATCCACCTGTGTCTTTTTTTTAATAAATTTGTGAACAATTATTGAAGTATTATCATATAATTTGTGAACAATTAATATAGTATCTCCTGCCATCTCCAATTTCCTGTTTTTTATTCATCCTGCGCTGGTCCAATGTGTTAGTTACGTTATCAACGCACGTAATTATGTGCACATGTAGACACTTACAGAGAGAATCTCAAGGAAAACAACGTGATTGGTGTCAAACGTTCATGATTGGCCTCTACAAAGGTAGCACCTCCACACAAAGTAACGAATGGATAATTAAGCTAATAGTTTTGGATCCATGATAAAGAATAATTCCTCCTTGGTTAGTAATAATGTACAGATATTTGTATTCGATGTCTGAAACAAAAAAAGGAATAGCATAGTAAAAGGATATTGCTAATACTCCAATCTATTGTGATCTTATTGACTTTTTGCTTTCTGTTCTATTTACATTAAAAATGAAATTATTAAAACAAAATTGTTAATGAAATTGTTAAGAATTACAAATGAATAGTCTAATTAATTAGTTTCTAACTGTTACAAGGTCACGTGTATATTTCATTAGAATTACGCTTAAAGTCTAATTTGCAACACGAAAAGGATTATAAATTTAAATTATTGAAGTCATTGACTTTTTTGTTTCAATGATAATTAGATGAATGAACAACTCACCCAAATATGAGAGCCTGGAATTATATTTGTAAGAGATCGTACAGTTGTAAAAATACAATGATATTCATGTACTCCATTACGTCCCCTCAATCTTATTGGGGGGATGCACAGGCAGATTGGATTTCAAACATGAGAATTGTTTTTAATGGAGGATCTATAGGGATGTATATGTAATTTACTTGTATAATACTTTACTGTATATACAAGTCCAAACTCCCAGGTTTGGTTGGTGAGTCATTCTCTCACTAAATCTCACACGTGTCAGAGTCTCTATGAGCGAGAAGTCTTGAGTTGAAATCTCAACCGCCTTCATATTAATTTACTGCGTAAGGCAGGGGCAACCTTTATAACATCCACGCTTTAAGCCAAAAAGACATTCGCGTGAGGGAACGTGTTAGAGTATGAACCTATTCCTGGGCCTTCAACCATCAGCTTAAACTTTTAGTTGAGTTGGTCTTTAAACATTGTATCAAAGCCAAAAAGAGTGCTAAAACCTTTTTGATCTCTCCCTTGCTTCTGCTGTGCCTAGGATTCCACCTAGGGTTTCTTGCTTACTCGCCAAGCAAGCACGCCACCTAGGGTTTCATGGCCTAAGGTTATGCCGTGCTCCTCACTGTTCTCCGATCTCTGCTTCTCGATCTTCATGGCTCCTTCCACTCATTGTGATGACTCCATGTTGACATTGCCTATCATCTCAGCCTCACTGTCTATGCCTCCTGCCTCCTCGCCGGTGGTATCTCCCTTAGTCATCATATCGGCCCCGCAAAAAGTCTTGCCTTCACTGTGCCACCACCTCCACCTCTTTCCATGGTGCTTTCCCAACCTTCTGCAAACCAAATAAAACCCCTAAATAGGGAAGAAGTTCGAATATGTGCTAAATTGTTCTTCCGGGAGTTCAAGGTCTAATAAGTCAAGAACTACCCATCCGGACGAAGGAGCATAAGTAGAAAAGCGAAAAAAATGAAGAAAAGAGCCAAAAAAAATGAAGAAAAGAAAGAAAAAGAAAAAAAAGGAGCAAAAATAAAGGAAGCCACAAGCCAAGTGGAGGTGACCTTCTACCTGGTTTAGCCTAGCGTTGGGAGTTAATACACTTTGCATGGAGCACCAAGGTATGCAAATTGCGTCATTGTATCGCGTGGGGTGAAAAATGAGAGTCGGGGTGCATTTATAGCCTATGTGTATTTTGAATGTATATTTTGCTTGTATATGGCTTGGTAGCTAGGTTGTTAAGGCGATACAATCGATCTAGATGTGTATATATTTCCCCTTTGCCTTGTATATATGTTTTGTTTTGAAAAATCCAAAAATACTTCAAAGATTTTGTGGGTATATCTTCTGCAAACCCTTATGAGATCTCACTCGTCCGCTTGGGGGAACCAAGGGGTTTAAAGGGCTTGTTGCATACGCTAAATGCAACTGTGATTCCTACGACAGTGAGTTAAATTCCTAGGTTAGATTTTCTTTTGTTTTGCTCAAAGCCAAGGAAAAGATAGGTGTGGGGGTATTTGCTAGGCGCTAATTTGTTGTATTTTACGTGCCTTTATCGCCTAATTTTAGCTCATATAGTAACGGAATCTTTAGGATTTTTACTTATTTTATTTACTTTTGTAGGTAATAAGATCAACCAAGCAAGTGCCGCGAAAAGGAGCAAAAAGGAACAAAAGAAGAAGACAAAGCAATGCGCGACGGGGGGCCGGTCGACTGCACGACCACCGTCGCGCGCCCCAGCTAGCACAGCCGCCAGCCAAGAACTGGAGACGGCGGTCGCCAGCCGACGGTTGGCCGATCGTGGCCGGCGACGGCCTCGTCCCCTGCTGCGTACTATTTTGTTTTCCCGGCTCGAGTATTTAAGGGGCTTGCTTCGGGATTTTTAGGGGGTTCGTTTTTAGGCGATTTTGAGAGTAATTTAGCTTAGGGTTTAGCCAATAAAAACCCTAATAGGGGGATTAGATTAGGAAGATTTGGATTTATTTGGGTGGATTGTGGATTCAAGTGCATGGATTTCATCTTCATTCAATTAATACTAAGTTTTCTCTTCTCTCTCTCTCTCTCTATTTCATATTTTGTTCTTGTTCAGGTTTTGTTAGTTTAATGCTTGTATTTGGTTTGTTCAGTCTAAATGTTTGGTCTTTATTGTTGATCCATGTCTAATTTCCTTGCTAGATTAGTTTAGTTTCTTTCCCTCTTCACCTACGTCCTTGTTTGTTAGCCTAGGTTTAGTTAGGTTTAATTGCACTTATGTGATGATTAGTAATTAATTTTGGTTGGCTTGGATTGTGATTAGCCTCTTGATGGCTAACTAGACTAGGAGTAGGCCTAATCACACCCAACTTATACTTAGAACGTAGAGTTTTCCCTCACGCCGGCCAAGTGTTCGATGAATACAAAAAAAAGACCAAATAAAGACGGAATCAGCGACGGAGTAAGGCTTATTGGCGACGGAATTTTCATATCAACGACGGAATTGGTGACAGAAGATGAATGTCGGATTTTCGCTCGTCGCTGAGCATCTGGCGATGGAATTTGGAAATTCCGTCGCAGTGAACGACAGAATTAGCGACGGATATTGCAACGTACTTTTTTTGACCGGGAAAAATTGGCAGGGCGGGGAGTGACGGAGTGAAAAATCCATCGCCATCAGCGACGGAAATAGCGACGAAATTTCCATCGCTGCCTTCTGCCTCAAAAAAAAAAAAAAATGTTTCGGTTCTGTCGCTAAGTTTCTAATTTTTTAAAAATAACAACACTTGTTTTTTATCGTATCCCTTAATACATATATTTCAATCCCTACAAGAAATTTACAAGCAATTTATACTCAATCAACATCCAATGGCTTCGAATATGACTTCATTCGAAGCGTTCTCAACAATTTCAAGCCATATAAAGGTGGAATATCACATCCAAAGCAACATTTCCAGCTAAGGGTTTTGAATTTACAAAGCATAAGTCCCAAATAAAGCCTCTACATACCACAAACTACAAATCCAATCAAACCAGAAGTTGCTAATAATTAAAAGTAACGTTATGTTTGCAGAAGAAGGAGAAGCAGGCGCCAAATGAGAGGGGAATGAAATAAGCACCAAGGGGAGGGGAATGAAATAATTAAGCACTAATGGTAGGGGAAGCAAGCAGGAAGATCTGTACTCCATGAAGATCCAAGCAGGAGAGCCACCAGCTAGGGGAACACTACAACCAACTCAATCACCGAGGTGAGGATCATCCTCTTCCTCTTCCTCTTCCTCTTCCTCATCCTCGTCTTCATTATATTGCGAATGATGAGTAAATGGTGGCTGAGATCTCGAGTCAGAAGCTTGTTGCATTTGGAAGAAAGCTTGGAGGCACTGATCGATGCTCATTATTTGTTGGCTTAGTTGTTGGTTGCTTTGTGTGAGCAATTTGTTCGATTCCTCCAGTTGCTTACATTTCTCCATAAGCAACCGGTAGCTTTCAGCTTGTGAAGTTAGCTCACCCCCCAAGTTGGTTACTGTACCCCTTAAGTTATTGAGCTCTTGTTGCAATGGCGTATAACCGGTTACCGGTACTTGCTGACCGGTATTTAAGTGAAGTACGCATTATTATTGCAATTAAGTGAATTCATCGTATAACCATGTTCATTGAAACTGTAATATGAAAACTGTACCGGCTCTTTGAGTGGGATTAAGGTAACCGGATTCCGTAATGTTGACAGACTCATCGCCAATGCCATAAATACGGCCCTTCTTGTTCTTGTACGTCTTTACCCACAACTCATTTGGGTTTGGAAGTGGTTGGGTTGGATCTTGAGAAGTGTCATCCCTGGTCCTTTGAGAGTTGATAACATCTTGAAAATCACATTCAAAGGATTCCTACAATGTCGCAACATGCGCAAGAAATCATGTATATTACAATTAATGAAAGTAAAGTATACAAGTTCATGTTGAACTACCAATAAAGATTGAGAATAGCTAATTGCTTACATATGCTTGTTGTGATTTCTTGTCAACCCAAGGGGCATCTTCTTTGCCATGGAGTTTGTGAGTTCGACTGAATAATTCAACAATCGTGGGCTCTGTCCCAAGTTATTCCCTCTATGTACGTGCCAGAAAGAATGATGTCAACCACAAGCCAAACTACAGTATTGAAGTTAAAGAAATATATAGCAAATTCATTTACCAGATGCCGCCTATGCTCATGCATAGGAATAGAGCCACAGGTATGGAGAGATGGACCCCCACTTTCTGGAGTACCCAGTCGGTTTTTCTGGGCCGTTTCACACAATTTCTTGTAATGTTTATTCGCCCAGTGCTGTTGGAGTCTCTCCCATTCAGTATCACTGAGCCAAACAGGCTTCTTGCTATGCCTCCTTGCTCTGCCAAGGAAGTCTCTCAAGCGTGCATTACCTCGGTTTTCAAAAATTTCTTCTAGTACGATCCTTATGGACCGGATCCCTAGTAAACAACTTCTACAATTATAAAAACAACAAACATATCAAATAATACAATAGTAATTTATCATGTTCACACAAACCGTTAATATGTAGTCACTATAGTTATCTTGAACTCTCCAAACTACGAATTTCGTACGGGTTTGGGCACTTTATCCTAAGTAGGCGAAGCTCCATCATATTTGCTTTAAAATATAAGTGAAATCCCACTAACAGCACCATCATTGGGGAGAAATCTAATTGAACATAATACATCAAATTGATTACTTGCTATGCAAAATTCATGTAGTAGTTCACAACATATAATAATTGAAGACTTACCCGTTACCATCAGGCTCAATCCAAGTCTTTGCTCGAGTGCTCTCAAGACTGGATTATGCTTCACTTTCACCAGTTGCAATGTTATCTTGGGATTGGTTTGTGTTAGGGTCAATAGGCTGGGGAGTAGGCTGCACAGTGTTCACAAAATGGGGGTTTAGAGGAATGTTGTAGGCAAATTGACCATACACGGTACTTTGATTGGGAATGTATGAGGTCTGATGATGAAAAGCCCCAAATGGGGGAGGCATTGGTCCTGAAATACCTGGTATATAAGCAACCATTGTGGCTCCTGGGTGAACTGGGGTATAAGGTGCCTGGGGAGAAGATGAATCAATATCCATTGCTGTTAGATCTACGGCAGAGCTCCTACGCCCTCATCCTCTACCTCGAGTGGAGGATTTACCTCGCCGAGTACTGGAATCCATGCCTGAAATAGGTGACAACAAATGCAAGTACAAATATATAATAATTGCACATATCAACCATTTACTCAGGCATCATAATAGGTACGCACGTAACACATATTTTACAAAATTCATTCATATAATAAAAGTAAAGTTACAACCAATAGTTTGACATGCAAAGTACTAAAACACATAAGAATTCATAAGCACTCAATCATCTACATCATCATCATCATCGTCATCGTCATCGTCATCATCATCATATAAATGCAAATTTTCTTCTGCTTCATCTGTTTCATTGTCGTCATCCCACTCGCCCTCTTCATCACCCTCATCATTCTCTACCTCATCTATCTCGTCGTTACCCTGAATGAATGAAAACTCCATTTCATCATTAACCTCTTCCGGTGGTGCACTTTTATCCATTAATGATGTAGGGATGGCGTCATTCATAGGTTCAACGATTGTCATCATGTCCGTTTGTTGGTACGCTGTAGGTAGAGTGTACTGCTTATCCACTCTCGCCCTTAGTTTGGTTGGTATGACAACAAGCCAATTGGCCCTATCCCTTGAGTGATCTGCATGTGGCATAAAGTATACTTGTGATGCGGTGTTTGGAAAGATAAGTGGGTCGTACTTTTGGTACCTCCTTATACGGTGGACCTCAATAAGTTTGCTTAGTTTATGACATCGTGTCCCACGATTCAATGTGGGATTGAACTACTTACAATTGAATAAATACATCATTTAAGTGGTTCATCTACATACTCAATTTGGACAATATCCTTTAGTACACAATAATAATCATTTTCAATATCACCTTCTCCCATACCACAGACACCAACACCACAATTATATATTCTCTTCCCGACGCTGTAAGCTTCTATGTGGAATTTGAATCCATTTACTCTATATGCCGTCCACGTCAACACATACCGATTTGACTTCACAGCCAATTGTGTCAAGTAGCAATATTTGTCGGTCTTGAATAGTTGAATGTAATGCACCTAAGGTGACATAGTTTTAGTTAATACAATGCATCTCATTACCTGTTATGTTAAAATTATGAATAAATGAGTTGCAATACTTACATTCTGACAAAACCAATCTGCAAAATGAGTTTTGATAATGGTGTCAACATCAACGTCGCGGACATTGGGACGTGCAGTTCTGATTTGTTCTGTGAAAATTCTGTTACATTTTATGAAGTCTATTAATATACTTGGGCTCCCAACGATAAACTCAATTGGAAGTTAAGATACCACTCACCCTATTTAAGGTTTAACTTCATCATAATTTAACAACACGTGAAGATGAGCAGCAACATATTCGACATCTGTGAGATACCTTGATCTTTCCCTACCAATAGCGGTCCCTTGCGATTCAAACACAGACAGAGTTGAAAGATGATTAATATGGTCATCGCCATCCTCATTTCTAATGCATCTAGTGCGCATGGATGGCACATTAGAGCCGAAGTAATAGGAGGCGAAAAATGTTCTCTCAGCTTCTAGGTATGCTTCTGGGATTGAACCTTAAGGACACGCTTGTTTCTTTATCTTTTCCTTCAATCGGCCAAAGAATCTAATAAATTCACAATTGCATTCACTTCTAAGTGATTTCACATAGAAGAATTACGATAAGGTTTCATCGATTATAGTACACTGTACCTCTCAAATGGATATATCCATCGGTATTATACTGGACCACCAAATTGAGCCTCTTCTGCCAAATGCACTGGCAGGTGCTCCATTACATTGAAAAAGTCAGGAGGGAAAATGATCTCCGACTTACACAAAGTGATGACAATGTTGCAATGCATTTCCTCAAGCATATCCTCTCACAATATTATTGAGCATAAATTCTTGAAGAACTGGCTTATTTCAATAAGAGGTTTCAAGACATCATCTGGGAGCGCACCAAATGCAATGAGTAAAAGAGTCTTCATGAACACATGACAATCATGACTTTTCATATTGTTGAACTTTACCTCATTAGGGTCCATGATATTCCTCAAATTAGAGCAATATCCATCAGGCATTTGAAGCTCCTTTACCCACTCAAACAACTCTCTTCGTTTCTCCACAGGAGGTACGAACTTCGCTTTTGGTTTAATCGGCTTACCACTTGGGCCTGGATGTAAATGTAATTCTGGTCGATCACATACTTCAGCAACATCCATTCTTGATTTGGCATTATCCTTTGTTTTCCCATGAACATCTATAATAGTGTCAAAGGACATCCATAATAGTGTTAATAATGTTTTCGAATAAATTCTTTTCAATGTGCATCACATCCAAATTATGGTGGAGCAATTGGTGTTACCAATAAGGCAACTCCCAGAATATGCTCTTCTTCGTCCAATTGTGCTCATTTTCCTTAAATGCTGGTATGATAAAGTCACCATTTGTACCTACCATTGGGTAATCTTGAACCTCGGCATAAAGTTCTTCCCCAAATAGTCGGCAAGGAGGATCTCCTGTAATAATTCTGCCTTTCCTGAATGCTGTTCTATTTCTTCTGAACGCATAATTCCTTGGCAGAAAACACCGATGACAATCGAACCATGAGAATTTACCTCCATTTCTCAATCTCAAGCCCTTTTACTGTGTCATACATACAGGACATGCCAATTGGCCATTAGTACTTCACCCAGATAACATTCCATATGCGGGAAAATCATTGATGGTCCACATAAGTGCAGCCTTCATATGAAATGTATGCCTCGTAGAAATGTCATAAGTCTCAACTCCAACTTCCCACAACTCTTTCAACTCATTAACAAGAGTTTGTAAATACACGTCTATCTTGTTCTTGGGATTTTTGGGGCTGGGGATTACACAAGTCAAGAACATAAATGGTGTAGTCATACACATTTCAGGGGGAAGGTTATAAGGTGTAACTACCACCGGCCAAATGGAGTATGATCTTGAAGACAAAGTGTAAGGATTAAATCCATCAGCACATAAGCCAAGCCTCACATTTCGAGGCTCTGCGACAAATTCAGGGTACTTGGTATCGAAATGTTTCCATGCTGCCTCATCTGATGGATGACATAAAACACCGTCCTCACGCCAATGTTCATAATGCCATCTCATGTGCTCTACAGTACTTCTTGATGCATATAACCTCTGCAGTTGAGGTTTTAACAGTAAGTAATGCATCCTTGAGTATGGCAATGAATTCTGATTCCTTTGTTGTGATATTTGCCTCTTCCATCTTGAATGCCCATAAAACTTGCACGTATCTAGGTTTGCGTCCTCTTTATAAAATAGCATGCAATCTTTCTGGCGACAATCAATTAGGACCACATCGTTGCCGAGATCTTTAACAACCTTCTTCATTTGCCCATAGTTGGTTGGCACGCGGTTGTTAGGTGGACACATCTCTTTCATTAGTTGAATAATTTCATTGAAACAATTTTGTGGCATGTTATAATCAGATTTGATACTTAACAGTCTCACCGCAGCAGAAAGCTCACTGTGGGTGAAACAACCATCATATAAGGGTTGTTGAGCAGCTTGAGCCATATTATAAAATGATTCTCGGCAAGTGCTTGACCCCTTTTCCCTTACATTTTGATTTGTTATTATAGCATCATCAACCATGTCCTCCATGCGATCTACGTAGGATTCATAGTAGTCATCATTAATATGACTTGAATCTCTAACTTCGGGAATTTCACTATTTGAATACCCAGAATCATATCGCTGAGGTTCTATTTCCCCATAACTTATCCAAAACCAATACCCTTGTACAAAACCCTCATACATAAGGTGCATCTTAACATCATTGGGTGTCAAGTACACCCTATTTCTGCATTTCGCACAAGGACATTGATACTTTTTCCTATTCAGAAACTCTGTCTGTCTACGTGCAAATTAATCGAATTGGTTTACTCCATCTAGAAATTCTTGCGTATAACCACTACGATCAAACAGTAATCTATTATACATCTACCTACGATGTGAAGGACCATTCATGTTCTGCTCAAATAACAATAACCACATAAGGTATTTGATAAGAATTAATTTCAATTGAAATTATAATAATTACATAAATTACTCAATTATATATTATATATGTTTACTTATAAATTTCTACATAGATCCAAAAAAAAACCTTATGAATTTCTACAAATATACTTATATTCTGACCAATTTCACAAAACTAATAATTCATACAAAGTTGACCACTTTATTCCATCAGCATATCAAATTTCAACTTAAAATTACCAAATCTAAGTATATATCGCATTGGGCGAAATCTTCAGACAAATAAGAGCTACGACTTCATACGAACATCACATTTTAACAAAATTATAAACTAAAGTATCTCAATCCACCAACATATAAACATTCAAGCTCACATCACCAAACCTAAACCCTAAATTGTATTGAGCAATATCTCCAACCAAATTAGAGCAACAACCTCACACAAATACCACATTTCAACAACATTAGTAATTAAAACATTTTATTCCATCAACATATGAAATTTCAACTTCAAACTAACAAACCTCAACCCTAAATCGCATTTACCAAATTCTTGTAACGAATTAGAGTAATAACCTCACACAAATACTACATTCCAACAACATTATCAATTAAACGATTTCATTCCACTACCATATCAAATTTTAACTTCAAACTATCAAACCTAAACCCTAAATCGCATTTACCCCAATCTTGCACCAAATTAGAGCAATAACCTCACATAAATACCACATTTCGACATAAATATGAACTAGCTATGAAATTCTAATAATCTAATACGAAAATTTATAGAAATTACAACTAATTTAGTTGAAGAAACTTACTTCAAACTTGATGAAAAAACCGACAAGAGGGGGGGGAGTTGGCGGCAGCCGGCATCTACCGGCGGTGGGGGGAGGGCGGCGACGGCGGCGGACGGAGCCGGCCCGGCTGGGTGGCGCTGTGGTGGTCGTTCGCGTGCGTGCACGGAGTCGTTTGCCTCCTTCTCTTTCTCTCTCTGTACTGTGTCGCGTCGACTGAGTGAAACCAAATTTCCGATTTCACATAAATGGGCTGGCGACGGAAATTCCGTTGCCAGCACAAAAAAATTTGAAATTTTCGTGGCTGAGCGACGGAATTTCCGTCGCAAATATAAAAAAAATTTTTATATTTGTGACAGAAATTCCGTCGCCAAGCCTGAAATATGGCAACGGAATTATGGATCCGTCGCCATGTTTGTCGTATACTCTAACTTTTTTTTGGTACTGTTTTTATGTCGCCACATCCTTCACTGAGTCCGTCGTTAAATAATTCTGTCGCTGTATTCCGTCGTTATTTTGAACTTTTCTAGTAGTGATATGCTTGAGAGAGCTTTCATCTATATTTTTGGGCGATTGACTTATGCCGAAAGGTGAGGTCAATTAGCTAGCGTGGGAGAGGGGATGGCCGGGTTCAGGACATAAAAATAGTTCCGATCTTAGTTAGGTCCAAGGGTTGCTAATTTTGTGGTCTAATCGGGCTAACCACATGACAATAGATGGTTAGACTAATTAGACTAGCTCATGACTCTTGAGAGAGAGTTTGGATGGCTTTCGAAGGTGCAACCGACCATCTCTTATTTTTAGTTGAGGTCGGATAGGTTAGAACTCATCTTGTCTATTTAGTTAGTCAATTGGTAAAATCATAATCTCAAGCCACCTCTTTTGCTTTTATTAGTTTAGCTTAGCTTTGTTTTCATTTCCTTCCTTCTTGGCCTAGATTGAGTCGCTCTAGCTAATCTCGGTACTTGAAACCTAACTTTCAGTGGAGGACACCTCGAGTACTCAATAGTACAACCTCGCAGTTGGGGTTGTAAATTTAAAACTCGAATTCTTCCCATCACCTTCACATAAAAAGACGAATTAGTAAACTGAACACGATAGTTGTTCTCTTGACATAAATGAAGAACAAACAACATATTGTGTTTAAGTTCAAGCACATGCGAAACAGACCCAAGTGTAAGAGGTCGAGAACGAGTTTTGATGCTCAAATTTCCAATATTAGCAATGGGCAATAGTTTCCCATCTCCAACCAAAACCTTAGCAGAACCAGGCTAAGAGGTCGTAGGAGATAGAATACCTTCATCAGGCATCATGTGGGGACACAACATCTGCATCAGGGTACCACAAGGTCCCAATAGGCATGGCAAGAGCAAAAGTGGCCATTGCAGGAAAAGAAGTGGTGGAACGAGGCTGGTAACAGGCAAGATAAGTAGAAACAGATTGACCAAGGGAATGACAAATAACGTTAGGATTAGACCATACATTACAACAGTCCGGCCCATTTGAGATCGAAGAAATTCGGTCTCCAAACTAGACAATTCGGTCTCCATTTAATTTTGGAGACCGAACAGAGACCAAAATGCTTCGGTCTCCAATGTTTGGTAGCAATTTAAATTTGGAGACCGAATTTGAAAAAACCAGTCTCTACTTGAGACCAAAACAGGCCGGTCTCTAATTGAGACCAAAAATTTCTGGTCTCAATTAGAGACCAATCCACGTGGTCTCTGACTAAGACCAAAGTGGACCAGTCTCCATTTGAGACCAAAATGATGTGGTCTCTATTTGAGACCAAAGTGGGCCGGTCTCCATTTGAGACCAAACAAGGCCGGTCTCTAGTGGAGATCATTACCCTCGGTCTCAATTGGAGACCGGACTATACTTTAGTCTCCACTAGAGACTGAGGCCCCTTTCATGTGAAATTGGAGACCGAACTCTAATTTCGGTCTCAGTTAGAGACCGAAATTTGTATTTCGGTCTCTAACCTGCACACAATTTTTGCATTATTTCTACCCATTTTACAGATCATGCTAGTTACATGTTTGGAGACCGGACTATACTTTGGTCTCCACTAGAGACTGAGGCCCCTTTCATGTGAAATTGGAGACCGAACTCTAATTTCGGTCTCAGTCAGAGACCGAAATTTGTATTTCGGTCTCTAACCTGCACACAATTTTTGCATTATTTCTACCCATTTTACAGATCATGCTAGTTACATGTTTGAGCCATAATTGCCCCTAAATACAATATATCGAGGTACGTGCTGCAGCATCCGAAAATACACCAAAATTTTCACAATTTCGCATTCCAAAACTACAACAACTATATACAACAGTTCCATGTCGCACATATTCCGCAATCATACAAGAAGTCCCGATACCAATATTCCACCTTCAAGTGTTCAAGTAATTACATGTACGCACCCTAACTAAGTTGAAAGGTACAACCATACATACCTACATCTATGAGGATGCTTGAGAGTTATCTACATGGGTGGGGTGGCCAAGGAGCGCCGAGAAGCTATCAAATCGAGCATTAAGCTCCAGCAGTCCAATCCTTTGGTCATCCAGCTACTTCTTCATAGCTTCCAACTCCTCCCTCGCACTACTCAACTCCTCCCTCGTACTACTCAACTCCTCCTCTGTCGAATGTAGGCGAGCTTGAGTCGTTTGCAATTGATCCTGGAGCTCAGTAACTATTGGGGAGGAATATGCCGACGAACTACTGCAGCCACTACGCCTAGACATGGTCGGTCTCTCAAACATGGTAGGACCCTCTCTTCCAAGTCCGTATATAGCGCCCTTCTCACTCCAGCCACCACTAGCTTTGAAGAACAGGTGATCATCAGCTGCTGAACCGACTTACACATCAGTTCCTGCTTTCAGTTGCTCATATTTGTCCTGCATCATCGGAATGAATATAAACAGTCAAACAAAATGGGCAAATTAACGAGATGAACTCAAGTCAGCGTTGAAGATTAACTCATCTTCAGGTACACATAGGAAGAGCAAATTAAAGACATATATATTTTTATTTCTGGGAAAAAACGGACAGAGTTCCGCCTAAAAGTTGACCATATCCCAGGTATATATTCCCTGCAACAAATAAAAGTACAGAAGACATTCGCACACTCAACGGGCCACACGCCCGGAGTACACCAAGTATACATCTCAACGGATCACACATCCGGAGCATTGGGGTTTACATCCCAAAAATCAAGAAAACAGCATCAATTTATCTATGAATGCTTATGGAACTTAAATCAATGTTCTTCTTAGTAGTACCTACTAAGGGTATTTATTTTTATTCCCGTGAATAACTGAATCCTTCTTTATTAGAATTACCTAGCAGAATTAATGGCATAATTAAAAGCTTGTTTACATATTTCGGTCGTCTAACTTGAACCGGACGTATTGCTACAGTACTTACATAAACACTCTGCGCGTGAGCATCGCACCAAATCTGCTAACCATTATCATCAACCTTTGAATGAGTGGTCACAAACAATTCAGCAGCCGAAGGTCTTCTTCCTAATTGCTTCATCTATCATATACACATATATCTGTTTACATTAGCATCCTTGTAAAGTTAAAACCACGTATTCCATTGAAGTAGTTTAGATTTTCATACCAGTCTCTCAGCCCACATTGTCGCTGGTATTGACCCCTGGCTGTGCCCTATCTTAGCCTTCGGCCCCTCTGTCTTGTTCTTCTTGTTCCGCTCAGACCGTTTCTTGATTTCCTTATCAGTTTCCCTCTTGGTCTGCAATAATGCATGAAGATCATCCATCATCCAAGTAATGATCTTCTCCGGAGGGCTCATCCCGGCCTTGTTCACTATATCTTTCACCCTTACATGCACCTTTTGTTGCCATTCTCTCCTGACTAATGCCCCATGCTCGGGATCCATGTGAATCGTTACTGCACGTACAATTCCAAATAATAGAACAAAATTCGATTGCATTGTGTTAGTTTGCAGTAAAACTCATCAGTGGTCGTAAGTGGTCATGTTAAGTTGCAACAAAACTCATAATAAGTGGTCATGTTTTCAACATAATAACAAAGAAGCACACAAATTATCATGTAATATGTCATTTCCAACGCCAGTTACATATATAGACCTTCATGTCGCATATACACATAAAAAATTTAAAAAAACCAAGAAGAGGATAGATAAGACACTTATTGGCTAAAAGATTGCTTCAAAGACATATATATTTAGTGTATTGTAGAGATAGGTGATTACATTGACGATTAACTAAATAAATAAAACCTTCTCACCTCAAATAAGATTTCATTGCTGCCACCAGCCCTCATTCAACCCCCTAATGAAAGCAATCCATAACCTGAAATCAACATTCACTTTATGCCCCTCTCTCTCCTCTCTTAGCTTTATATATCTCTCTCTGTGGGGGGGGGTATGTGTGTGTGCATATATATATATATATATACACTTTTATTTCTG
>JAKOGI010001049.1:292500-322500 GCA_029747015.1 Carnegiea gigantea
GAGACTTAGGTTTGTTAAGATTGGTCAACTGATGTTGCAAGTCCACGCAACGAGCAAGACTGGCAGTGTTGAATCGAGATTCAAGACGCTGCCATATAGCAAGACAATGGTGCAACTCATGGACATCAGCAAGATTATCCTTAGATATGGTGTCAAAATCCCAAGCCCGAAGGAGTCATAGCCAGAGAACATATGAAGGATTGTGGTTCTGAACACCGCCAGCAAGCAGAACAAACGGATGGTGGAGGTATGGCGCCATCCAAAAACCCTCGAAATTGATGCATAATCAAGAAAGAGGTGAACTGAATCCGCGATGAACAAAAATCAGCAACCTTTCCAAGAATTATGGTCAAATAATTCTTGATATTAATGGTCCAAAGATTAGGGTTGATCAGCGGTATACCTAACAAAGAGAAGGTACAAGAAAACCCGTAGCATCACCAACCTGAGAGGAAGCAAAGTCCACCGTAGCATGAAAATCAATCGCACAAAAAGAGGGGATGAAGTATTGTGGGAGGGATCCCGACATGTAGTACTGCAACAGAGAGTAAGTGGGAAAACTAGGAGTAGATGAGATGTGAGGAATAGGAAGAGATACGTGAAGTTAAGAGGAGGCACCAGGCGAAGAAGGTGGCAGTGCTGGCGGTAAAGAGTGAAGACTTAGATCGCCCTAGAGGGGGGTGAATAGGGTAATTACAAAAATAAAATTAAATCTGAATTCAAAATACAGAATTTAATTGGAGACAATGCACAAGGATATTTTAACGAAGTTAGGCCTCAATCAGGCTTAATCCCCGCCTAGAGTTATCCAACTCTAGGATTCAACGCTCTACTTTTCTTATTAAGATGAACCTTCACACTTTCTTTCAGAGCATCACACTCTAAAGATCCCAACTACTTAAATCAACCACTGATTTAAGTTTGGGAGGAGTTATGACCTCACACCGACTCCTTCGTTCACTCCTTAATAAGAATTCCTCAAGATCTCTCAAAACTTTTGATTACAATTCAAGACTCAAAGGATTTTGCAAATGTATAGCTCAGTGTAGTATGATTGCAACTTGCTTGTGGGATTACTTCGTTTCTTCTCTTCTTCCTTCAGCCCCTATTTATAGGATTGAGTAGCCATATGCTGATTTGTACAAGAAGGAAGTTATCTCCATAGTATAATTTGATTTGATCTTGTGATCTTCTCCAATAAGGAAGTATTTGCTCACAATCTCTTCACTTGCCTTTTGAACATGTGAATCTCTTTGAAACTTGGCAACAAAATATATTATATTTGCAATAAAATAAAATCATGCAATATAATCTTTATGAGATCAAATTTAAAATTCAAATTGGATATTGCAAGAATATTAATAATATTGCTAGAATATTCAAAATAAGGGCAATATCATTTTGAATGGCTAGAATTAAGGATATTTAATCAAATGAATTCCTTTTAATTAATATTTTCCACATTTGCCTAGCACAATGATATCTTGCCTTTAAACATTTTTGCATACAATCATTCTAATCAAATAAATTAGATATGTACACAATATTTGATAATATTCAATAAAATAATTATGATATGCATATAATCTTTCACATTTTCTCCATAGTTTTCTTTATGATTCTGCTAATATATATTGCTTCTTTTTTCATGTGTTATGTCTTTGGAATGCAACAACTTAATCTCAAATTTTGTGTTTTATCAAAATCTTTATGATTACTAAGTAAGTCAACAAAGAGAACCTGAGCCTGGTGGAAAACGGTGACTCAATCTCCCTAGCACCAGGTGTCACTGGTGGCGTCTGCTCGCCGATGATAGTCGTCGAGTCACCTGTCGTTGCCATGAAAACTCTAGCATAGGGATCACGCTACGAAGGAAAATTTAAGGGTTTTGTTGGAGAACAATGGCTCTGATACCATGTGAGATTTTCTTTATGCAGCTCAACTAATATAGGAACGTGACACTCGTATTATCAATAATCATACAAGTAAAATTACATAATTAGCCTTATCTGCTATTATATATAATCGTTGTCAAATTGATGAATGCATGTAAGAAAATCATCGTATTTTAATTCAAAATAAAAATAGACATCGAATACAACATAATTAAATATTAATTAAAAAATACAAAGCAAAAAAACAAGAGATGTATATGAGATTTCAAATATTTCTAGGGACATGATGTCAATAAGAGAGCCCTAGTTGATTTGGTGGGAAGAATATTTAGTTGCTATTAACAATGCGGCAGGATTTTCTAATTTGGCCTTGTTTACCGGTAAGAACTCCAACCCTACCAAGGTTCACCATGGCTGGTCCAAATTTATTGGCAAAGTCATTAGTGCTGGCAAGCCTAGTCACAATATTCCTGGTGAGTGGGTCGCTTGATATTTGTTGATCAATTTGGAGTACACCTTTGCCTCCCTTGATGGCTTTGTAGAAACCATTATCGACGGTCAAGGAACTTCCTGTGGTTTGGTCAGCAGCGACAACATTGTTTGATCCAGTACGAGGGCATGTCCTTCTAAGGGACGAAAGTGTTGATAGGTTCATGGTTGGGTCGGCTCTGCCAGTGTTGCGGAAATTGTATAGGCGATCTAGGAAGAAGGAACAGTGGAGAAATCCAACAGTGTGCCCTCCGCCTATATTAAAAAGGCACAAGTAGGTTTAGATCCAAGGGGCAAAAAGCTACATACACCAGATATAACATGCATGTATCAAGAAGAATATACTATTGTGTTTATAAATGCATACCCAAGAGAAGAACAAAGTCCTCTGTCGTCAAGTTCCTCGACGCAAATAGTTGAACAGCAACGTTCACTGGAGTTGTTGGTCCAGGGAGATTTGAATTAGCCTCACTAGCACGTGAAATGGTACCATCTCTTCTACCAGTTTCTACATTGTACCACTTTCCTCCGGCCTAAATGAATTGATGCACAAGTCAGAAATTGTGGTTTTGTAGCAGATATGTCACTTTTTGTGAGCTAATTTGAATCATATCATTGAAAGTTTGATAATAGATGAGCTAATTCACTAGAGGCATACTAGGAAAACTGAAACCCTAGTTGCTATGGCAATGATATCTGCGCACGAGACAATTCCAGGACATCTTCTCTCCAAAGAGCCCTTGCAAGTGTCAATGAGAGTGTAACCTCTGACACTGCCATTTGGCCCAGCTGTTTTCTCGGTGGAGCCTCCATCCAATAAGATTGATGCATCACATCCCTTTTCAAGAAAACAAAAGGCTTGTTAATTAAATTTTATAAAAATGCATTCGATAAAAAATAATTCTAACCTATCATAATCATATCGATAAATAAGACTTCCAACATTAACTTTCATTCAGACAATGAGGAAGCAAAATTACCCTAACAAAGCAATCGTGGAACTGCAAACGGAGAAGTGCAGCCACAGTTTTTCTATCCCTCTGAAAAGTTGTCTTGACAATATCAAAAATGATTTGCTCGACATCATTGTTGCCACATTTGCCGTTGTAGAACCCAACCTTCATTTGCCCATAAGATTGATCGACAAAGGTCATGAAGAGAAGAGCAATGGCCAGTGCCATAGATGAAGAAGTTGCCCTCGACCTAGCCATTCTTACACAAGGAAACACTTTGAGACTACGTAGCTACTTCTTTTTCTTTGCCTTTGTTTTCTTCCCTATTGCCTGACATAGTATAAATAGAGCTTCATTTTTATAGGGGAACTTATTGGAAGCTGGGGTTTGCAGAACTTGTCTTGGTGATCTTGTTTCCCTACTAAAAGTAATTAGCTACTTGGACGCACGAATATTATTGTGCTGATCAAAGCATCAACGTGCATGCCTGAACTTAAAAATCCACCGTGCATTCAATGTATACAAATAATTTGTCAACTGATTGAGACGGAAACCTCCTATTTTTGATCGTGTTGGCTGCTTTTTAAATATTTGACTTTCATAATGCAAGTCAGTGGTTCCCAAATTTTTTCTGACTGCTTGATGGGTTCTATCTTCGTGTAAAATTTTGTCTTCATAGGGCTTTTTCTTAAAGTTTTTGATCCTTAATGATTAACCCAAGTCAACCTAACATTACTCATCTAACAGAGGTTTTTTCCATTCGCAATATTGAACTTGAAATCTTATTTAAAGAAAGAAATAACAAACTACTTGAACTAACCCGTTTTGGCTGTTACATGGATTTGTGGCAATCTAATTTGTCCATGATGGTGATGTTGGAAGGAATAAAATTGAATATGTTTAGTTTCAAACAAAAATCATCCTTCAAACTCTTCAAAGAACAATGATTTTTGGCCGGATGGCACATTCAATTAGTGTAATATTAATGGCTTGTTTGGTTTTATATAATCAAAGTGGTAATGCAATCAAAATGGTAATGGTGATTCCATTGCCATGTTTCTTTATCATTAAGGAATGTAATCAAGATTGCGTTGTAATCATATTTATCTCAATCTATGCAACTACAATTACTTAGCTTTTCCTAAACAATTATAATTGCATACATTTGAATCAAAATCTACCCAACTATATAAGCTATTATATTTGGGAACTTTCTCTCTCTTCTCTCCATTGTCTCTCTTCTACTTCCCCTCTCTTATTCCTTTGACACTATTTTTTTAAAGGTTTTAAGCTCTCCTTATCCCTCTCTCTCATCTTCATATTAGATAAAGTTTAACCTAGACCATGATCGTATTATTGTAACTATATTTGTATACGTTCTAGACATCATGTCTCTCTTTCTCACACGCATCATCATCATCATCATCTTCTTCTCTTTACTTGATAAACTTGAAGAATATTATATTATTGTAATCTAGAAGAAATAGAGTGAAGTAAGTCTCATGTGAAACATCATAATTATGATGATAAGATATTAGATGATAATTATCAACAAAGTTACAAATAATTAAAATAGGCAAAAATAAAATGTGGATTAAATTGTAAGTATTTTACGTCACGTATAAAATTAAGTATTGTTTGTACGTAGATGAATTCATTCCATTACACTTGTAAAACTTTGTAACTAAACATTGTAATGTAATTATTATCCTATTTTATTATACTAACAATTGCATTACATGATTAATTCTATTGCATAGTGATTGCATTACTTTCAATCAAACGCTACATTAGTGTTTCATTTATAGGATCGCTTCTTTTTTAGACTATTATCTTATTCCTTCAGATTGTTTCAATCTTTGTCTAAAACTTTTTTTTGGGGGGGGGGGGGGGGGGGAGGGGGTTCAAACTTTTACCAAACATTCTAAGTCACGCCGGCATTATTCCCAGTTTCTATCATCGAGATAATATGTAAGGCCAGGTTTATCGAATCTACTAATAGCACTTGATCATGATATGGAAAATTTGAAGTAGTATCCGCTAACCAGAACACCATATAGGAGTTCCAAAATTTGCTACGAACATATGTGCCTTGACCAAGAATGTGTGCTTTCCCCTTTCTTTCAATCTACGATGTCCATAAACTACTTGGATTAGTGACAATGTGTTCGTTATAAGTATATTAAATCTGCTACTCGCTACAACCTGCTCTAAATATACTCAAACATGTTTCAATCTGCTCAAATCTGTTCACTGCTAGTCAAACCTGCTCCAACTCCAGCATAAACTTACTTCCAAATTGTTCTAATCTATTAACTACTAGTCAAATCTACTCTAACCTACTCAAACTTATTTTATGCTGCTTGAACCTGTTCCAACCAGCTCAAATATGCTACTTGCTCAGCCAATATGCTGATAACAAATAGGCCCTGAATGCTCTCAAATGCTGTCAAATGCTTTAAACACCAAGACACTAATCCTAAACACTGTTGACCGCTTCTAATAGCACCAAGCATTGCGAACCATTAAACGTTAAATAGGTAGCACAACTTACCTTCATAAACTTAATACCAACTTGTCATGACTTACTTGCTAAACGCTTTTCAATAAACTTAATACCGACTTGTCATAACTTAAACAGGGAGCAAAGAGGGGGGAAAACCAAAAAAAAACTGGATCTAGTCAAATGGGAAGGGCCAAAATAACAAATTCTAAGAACCTTTTTTTTATTAATTTCATCGCAACAGAAACTAAGAAATACTTTAGCAAATTGGATTTCTTCAAAAAAAGTAGGCCATAACTAACAAGCACGAACCGTTTGTTGGAAAATTGTCATTTGAAATTTATTTCTCGTTTTATAAGTTATTATTTTCGTAAATATTCTGGTATTTAATTTCTAACTGTCTTCTTGGTTGTTGCATCAGTTTTGATTTGGTTTTGTAAGTTTTTATGGAGTCAAGTGGGAAAGAGATTCTAGGAATTTAGTTTCTTGTTTTTAACCCACTTTGTTGCTTCGGTTATTGCCAAGTGAATAAGATTGTATCTTCTATAAATTGCTCTCTCTTGGCAGTAGATTTATGAGAATGTTGCCTAGGCCATGTTCGGCAACAGCATTTGGATAGCGTTTAGTGTTTTGACCAAATTAATACACTAATTAGTTAATTTTTAGTGTTTGATAAACTAATATTTTAACTAGCATTCCAAGTAACATTTAGTGTTTTAAGCCGCATTTTTGAAAAGCTAATAGTATTAATATTTGACATTAAGGCCCTGTTCGGTAAAATTAGTTGTTTAGGTAGCGGATAGCGGTTCAGATACCAGATAGCATTTCTAATTTAACTGTTAGCGGATAGCTGTTTAAATGAGCAGTTTAAACTAATGTGTTCGGTAAATTTAGCTGTTAGGTTAGCTGATTAATGTAAATTGATATAAAAGGATATAGATAATTTCTGAAGATAAAATTTTTAAAGGATATTTTTGACTGAAAAATATTAAACGCTACTTTTAATTGTCAAATGTTAATACTATTAGCTTTTTAAAAATGCTGCTTAAAACGCTAAATGTTACTTGAAATGCTAGTTAAAATACTAGTTTACTGAACACTAAAAATTAATTAATTAGTATATTGACTTGGTCAAAATACTAAAGGCTACTCAAAATGCTGTTGTCGACCACGGCCTAAAAGTAGCATTTCATATTTTTTAAACAAAAAATACCTTTTAAGAATTTTATCTTTGAAAATTATCTATATCCTTTTATGTCAATTTATATTAATCAGCTAGCATAACAACTAAATTTACCAAACAAATTAGTTTCAACCGCTCATCTAAACAGCTATCCGCTAACAGCTAAATTAGAAATACTATCCGCTATCTAAACAGCTATCTGCTACCTGAACTGCTATCCGCTACCTAAACAGCTAATTTTGCCGAACAGGACCTTAATATTCTGCTTATGATGCCAAAGTCTATTTCAAATACTTTGGTTGGATTTGAAATATATAACTCCTATAAATAAGTATGAACAAGATATTTTCTTGGTTGTTGCTTTTTTTACTTGCGAAAGTATCACAAAATAATATCAATGCCAATTTCAGAATATTCATCCTTATCAATCAAATTAATCACACAATATAATTCAAGATATTCCAAAGATGCTTTCCGTAAATATGACATAGACATTTTAAACATCTTTAGTAGCATGTGAGCATTTGAAAAATTTGACAACAAAAATCATCAATTAAGCTCATAATATCTCCAAAAGAGGTTGACTGAAATCAATCATAGGATTTTATAAAGATCCATTCCAAATAAGACTAACCATGTTTTAGAAGCGATTTTGTAATCATATCAAGATATATATTTAAGATGAGCATAGTAAACATAAAGATTTCTATATATCTTAGCATATTAAACATATATAAAACGCTCATAAAGATTATGAAATCTAACGAATAAGTATTTCAAAGTCAGTTTAACCAATTTTAACAAGAATGGATCAAAGCTTACATAATATGTATAACTTTGTAACATGATTCTTTACGTACACATATACACTGACATAACAAGACATTTAAATTTCAATTTACCTTTCACTCAAGAACATCAAAGAATCATTCACAGGACTTTGAACATATGAGTTTAAACATAGAACGTTGACAGAATTAGATCAAAGTGATATGAACTTATAATCATGATATTTTAAGCGTATATATTCAATGACGTAACAAGGCAGCTAATGTTTAACTACACTTACACATGTGTTTTCATTTAAACATGTATTTCAAAGTCAGATCAGCTGATTTTGACATAATAACATCAAAGCAGATCAGGTTGAATATCAATGTCAGATCAAATCTTTATACTATAAATGCCAAAATGGGTGATGTGCTGATATTTGAGGATTTTAAAATTGCTGTGATTTGGTACACTCCGGCTGATTGATGTGTAAAAATAGTTTAAATTTGAAGTGATATAACACCCATAATTTGCAGAGACCCACTAGCCCTCAAACAGCCACAAAAAAAAATTAAAAGAGAATTTACACCTGCCCATGGAGGATAACCTCCCATGTTCGAGAACCTCAAAGTGTAAGCAATAGAAAAAAGGAAAAACTGCATTCACAGCTGGGCAAAACTGAATTCTCACGTTACACAGTTCCACTAAAACACAACTACATCACAATCATATCTCCAACAACTTCCACTAAAACTACATGGACAAACTCCCCCTCTTCCTCCACCAGATTCCAAGTTTTCATATCCTCATTCTTTCTGCTAGCCATTTTGCCCCTGTTCACATAGTGGACAAATCACCAGGTACAATCTTTTTACATAGACATCTCATGGTAATCATAGTTTAAACAATGATTCTATGCACATATTCATATTTGTGACCCTTCATTGATAATATAGATTGGGAACAATAATTGCGTGTTGAGAGGAAACTTACAACAAGAAATACACAACAATCAGATTACAGAAAACCAGTTCTGCCCACTACACTCCAGGTATGGCAGTACCCTCCCCCATCTAATCATACTTGAAACACTGATGATGTGCACATATTCTTACTTTGACACCCTTGATTGATTATGCAGACTGAGAGCACGACAACACAGACGCCTTTAATTGTGTGTTGAGGTGAAAATTATAACGTCAAGGTGAAACTGAAATCGGTTCTGCCCATTCTAGGTATGTAATACCTTACCTCCTCCCTCCTCCTCATCGAATCAATATGTCTACAAAAATAATTCACCACATTTTGCCTAAAATAGATGATGTCCATAACAACCAAGATTGAGGTTTAAACTTGTAGTTGACACAAATCCAAAAGAGAATGCATGTATAGAACTATTAAATTGGGTCAAATTAAATTCTGATCTATTAAAATCAGAGACGGAGGATAAGCTGATGTGTTTTGGATTATATTTGTTAGTTCATTCTAAAATCTCAATCTTGCCTATGTCAATTACACTTCAAAGTGGCCCACCATAATATTGGTATAAAGAATTGTCACTTTATATCACCCAAATACAAAACCAAAGATGCACTTGAACTGCTAGGGAGGGGGATTTATAGTTGGTCTTAAACATCAACCAATGTCATGTGCATAAGTGAATTTCATAAGGTCATGAAAGTCATAACATACACAAAATTAAATATCGAATTAATGGATTAGTAAATGAATTTAGTAAATGGATTTAGTATGGCGATAAAGGTCATAACATACATAAAATTAAATACCGAATTAGCATCTATAAAATCTGAAATATCAAGAGAATTTTATCTTCACTAACTACAAGTTGGTTGTTTGCTCCACTAAATTAGAAAATATTACAATTCATGAAAGCATTTTCTTATTCATTTAAGGTAAAGAATATATTGGTTCTTAAGATATTATTGTGTGTATAGCTTACATATTAAAACATTAATTATGTTTTGGTTGATTTCACATACATACATACATACATATATATACATACATACATACATACATACATATATATATATATATATATATATATATATATATATATAATATATATATATATATATATATATATATATATATATATATATATATATATATATTGTTGGAAAAATTATGCGAGCAATGGCTGGGAACCGACAGAATAAACTGAGTCGTGGATAAACCACTGCCTTGAAAGTGATTACGGCTCGACTTCGGTGCAGATCACTACAACCGGTCGATCCCCAAGATTAACTCAGCACTCTTGGACGCGTGCACTTCATGGCCAAGAGTTTGGAATATGCAATGAGAACAATGCCCAGAAAAACTCAGAGGGAAGGAAAGAAGTGTGTGAATTGGTCATGAAGATGTGCTGCTAAGCCCTCTATTTATACGGGAAAACATAGCTGTTGAACTGCCATTAAGATGACATAGAAAAGGGCTGGATACTAGGCAAGGATCAAGCAGCATTCAAAGCAAGCGAGAAAAATCAGGAAGACTGCATTAAGGAGAGAGTGGTTTTCGGAAGACCCGCATAATCTGTTATAAAAAAATATATTAGATAGATTTCTTGCAAAATGTTAAGATAGACCCACAACCCACAGCCCGCGCCGTGCCATGCCCGGACGAGCGGGCGGCGGCGGCGCGCGCACACGTGTGATCACCCAAGACACCCTCAACCCCATAAGTCATAGTCTTAAGTTATTCAATAAGGGCTCGGAAGATGAGATATATAAACCCCTCAAAACACCCCCAAAAGTTCCATATGGGACAAACGTAAGAGAGAGAGAAAAAAAGGGCAAAGGCTTGAAAGCCTTGTTCCCATTACCATTACTCTAACATATATACGTACATACATACATATATATATATATATATATATATATATATATATTATATATATATACACACATATATATATAGATATATATATATATATATATATATATATATATATATATATATATATATATATATATATATATATATTATATATATATATATATATCTATATATATATATATATATATATATACATATACATATACATATACATACATACATACATACATATACACACAACACACACACACACACACACACACACACACACCACACACACACACACACACATATATATATATAATATATATATATATATATATATATATATATATATATATATATATATATATATATATATAGCCATCAAAGGACTAATCACAATCCAAGCAACCAAGATTAACAACTAATTATCAACAAAATAGAAAGACCCTAAGTTAAACCTAAACTAACAAATAACTCAACAAACATGCACAAAGGGGAAATTAATCTAGTCTAACATGGATTAAAACAACTAATGAACACAAAATCATAATAAAAACTAAACATTTAAGCCAAATATAATCTAAACTAACAAGATTAAACAAAAGAAAAACAAGAACAAACATGAAATAAAGAGAGACAGGAGAGAGAGAAAACTTGTGCTTGATTAAGTGAACTTCAAATCCAAAACTTGAAACCAAAATACAACCTAGTTAATACTAATCTACCTACTTTATTTCCTCCTAATGAGGTTTTTGAAGCTAAACCCTAAGCTAAACTAGCCTAAAAATCGCCCAAAAGAACCCCTCAAAAAGTCTCGAAGATGGGCTTTAAATACAAATCGACCTGGGGAAAAGGGGCGAGAATAGCAAGGCAAGGGCTGACGGCCATCGGCATGGCAACCACTAGCCGGCCGTTGCCCTCGCTAGGCCTTGGCTGATGGCTACTGCTAGCTGGGCTGCGACTGGCTGTCGTGCAATCAACCGTCCTCCCGTTGTGCGATGGTTTGTCTTCTTCTTTTGTTCCTTTTCGCTTCTTTTCGTGACATTTGCCCATTAGAATTTATTACCTACAAAGGTAAATAGAACGAGTAAAAAATCCTCGAGATTATCTTATTGTATGAGCTAAAATTAGGTGAAAGTGGCACATAAAATATGATAAATTAGCGCCTAACACCCAACCACAGGTACCTACATCTACATAAGTCTAAAATATAAGTTTCATATTTGCTTCAATACTAATTGGTTTTTGTTGTATCAGGCTACCGCCCAATCAAACACTCAGGATGTGCCCTAATCTATCCCTATCTCATGTGCATCCCAACCACAGAGTCAAGATCAAGCCCCTACTGTGACAACTGATAAATCAAAGGATAAAAACAAAGCCTCGGCATAGAAGAAGAAGCTAAGTTCATTCCCTCCCCGAGCTAACTTCAAGCTGAAGGTCAGACTGCCTAAGTTCACTGCATAAAGGCCTCAGCAGCAAAATCCAGGTGCTAGATCTTCATCTTCACAGCTTCAACAGCCCCAGATAGGCCCTAGACCATCGTTCTCAAATACTCCATGATAAGAGAGTTTTAACATTTATAAACCTCAAGTGCAAGATGCATCGTTGAGTACTCGGAGTGTCGTCCACAAGGTATTGGGTTTCCAAATACCATAATTAACTAAAGCATCCTAAGGTAGGCAAAACAGAAAGGATAGAAAATAGAACTAAATTACTAAAACAAAAGCAAAGACTTCGACTATGATTAAACCTGAGATAAACCAACTAATCAAATCAAACCTTAACCTTTCCAAGTTATGCTAGTATTCAGAGATGATCGATTGCATCATTAAGGACCACCCAAGCCCTCTCTCAAGGATCATGAGCTATTATTCTAACCTCCTATTTTTATAGGATTAGCACAATTAAACTACAAAATTGACAACCCTTGACCTAGCCAGCGACTGAGACTATTTTCATGTCCGAATCCCAACTATTCTCTCTACCCACTGTTGAGCGGTAAATTTACCTATTTTACGTGCTTCTTTCACCCACTTTTAGCTCGTATAATAACTTAATTCTTAGGATTTTACCTTGTTTTATTTATGTTTTGTAGGAAATAACTCCAAATCAAGCAAACGTCGCAGAAAGGGACGAAGATGGGACAAAACGATGAAAATCAGCGAAAAACAGGCGAAAAACAGCAGTGCACGGCCATCCTGCAGGGAGGCACGACCGTGCACCGGTGGCCGAAGCCACGCACGGCCAGCACGGCCAGGCGCACGGCCGTGCGTTATGGCCGTGCGTGGTGGCGCACGGGCGGCCGTGCGTTGTGGCACGGCCGTGCGTCGGGCCTGCGTTCGCGATATAACCCCTTTTTGCCAGTTTGTTCGGGGAGTTCGTTCGGGGGTTTCTCCTTGGGCGATTCTTAGGGTAGTTTAGGTTAGGTTTATCCAATAAAAACCTCAATAGGAGGATTAGATTAGGATTGTAGTTTTTATTTTGGGATTCAAGCTTGTGGATCTCAAGTTCTTCAATCGATTCAAGCATAAGTTTCCCTCTTCCTTTTCTCTATTTATTTCATTGTTCTTGTTTATGTTTTGTTAGTTTTAATTCTTGTATTTGTTTTGCTTAAGTTTATATGTTTAGCTTTTGTTGTTAATATATGTTATTTACTTGTTTAAATTCGTTTGATTTCATTTCCTTCGCTTTGTTCTTCAAGTTTATGTTCTTGTTTGTTAGTTTAGGTTTTCATGCATTTTTCATGATTTGTTGGTAGATTGTGTTGGCTTGGATTGTGATTAGCCTCTTGATGGCTAATTGATCTTGTACTAGGCCTAACCATACCCAATCTATGCCTAGAATTTAGAGTTTTCCTTCACGCCCGCCAAGTGTTCGATGAAATGTCTGAGAGGGTTTTCATCCATATTTTTGGGCGATTGACTTATGCTGAGAGGTGAGGTCAATTAGCTAGTGTGGGAGAGGGAATAGCCGAGTTCGGGACATGAAAATAGTATCCGAATCGAGCTAGGTCCGGGGTTGCTAGTTTTGTGGTCTAATTCGCCTAACTCCACGAAAGTAGGTGGTTACACGAGTTAGACTAGCTCATGACCCTTGAGAGAGGGCTTGGGTGGTCTTTGATGGTGCAACCGACCATCTCTTATTCATAGTATGGTTTGGATAGGTTAGGACTCATCTTGGTTAGTTAGTTCATCCATTGGTAAAATCATAACTCCAAGTCACTTGTTTTTGTGTTTGTAGCGTAGTTTAGTTTCACCTTTTCACTCTTTGATCTCGCCTAGATTGAGACGCTCTAGTGAACTCTGGTAGTTGAAAACCCAATTCCCTGCGGACGACCCCCCAAGTACTCAACGATACACCTTGCACTTGGGGTTTATAAATATTAAAACTCTGTTTTTCTCGCAACAAGTTTTTGGCGCCGTTGCCGGGGAATTGGCGTTTTTCAATATTGGGGTTTACTTTAGCATTCGAGGCTAGGCCTTTTGAAAATCCAAAAAAAAAAAAAAATTTACCAAAAAAAAAAAAATTTCAATGGCAATTTTCCATTTTTCCCAATGTGAGCAAGAACTATTTTACCGTTATTGGGATCGTTTACATGCTTATCTTGCTCAATGTGCTTCTTATGGATGTTTATATGGGAAATGGGAAATATTGCATGTTGTTGATGAGGGTGTGAATTGTGAGACCCGGGTTCTTTTGGAGCATTGGGATTTCTATGCTCGAAATGTTGATGAAGCTTGGGAATTACTTGAGTGGTTGGCTTGGGATACTTATGAATTTGAAACTAGTTGTTTTGATTCTTGTACCCCACCCCCTTGCATCCCTAATTGTGCCCCTCCTGTGTGCGAAATTTGTCATTGTCCTGATCACATCGGTAATTCTTGTCCCTATTATATTTCTAATGAAAGCTTTGCTAGACTTAACAATATGATAGAGACAATGAATAAGCAACAAGTTGAGTTTGCTGAGTTTGTTAATAAAATGCGGGAGTATGACCTATCACCTGAGACTGACCCTAGTTCTAGTACTCCTAGACTTGATGTCAATCTGTGTGATGATGGTGCGTCTTTTCCTCCTCTAGAGTCCGGACTAGAGGACGTACTCGACCCTCCCTTGACCACTTCACTCACGGTTGCTTCATCCTTTCCTAATACCCTTTGGGACAACACTGCGCTTATCATGACCTTTCCTGATACACCTTCCCCTTTAGCTCAGTCGACGGAGTTTGAGGTAGGTGAGACCTTTGGCGTTAGCGCTAGTGTTGAGGAGGATGATACTTGGTCTGGTTCCGACCATGTTGCTATTGAGGTGCATTCTTTTTATGGGACTCCCACAGGGACTTCATGCATGGATGTTGTGGTTGCAGGGCCAACTAGTCCTGATTTTATTGATAATATATCCCCCACCTCTCTTGATACATCCCATGCTTCCTATTCATGTTCACCACCCTCCCATTCCCCAAGTGTTGTGATTTGTCACTTATCGATTCTCTTGTGATACTTGAGGGGAATGAGGCTGCCTGCCATAAGTCTCTAGGTACTTTTAGAGGGTATGACCCTTTCCTTGGCCCTTATTGTCTGTATCTAGAGGGCATGCCTGGAGAAATCGTATTGATTATTACCTTCGATTATTCTGCTGATTTCTCACAGGTATTTGGTGAGTTTAAGAGGGCACTAACTTTGTTTGCTCCATCTTTACCAGTGTTCTCTTACTCACACCATTCTGAACTACATGCAGCTATGCATGATAAGCTCCTGCGAGCTTTGACTGCTTCCGAGCTGACGACTCGCATCTTGAGCGGCAAGGAGTGGCTGATGCTCCTTAAGTCGGCATGGCATAGTTCGGGTACATTCAGTACCCGACCTGGTATACTCGTTCTCACTCTTCTCCCCCCCTTCTTTTTCTTTTTCTTTTCTTTCTTTTTGTTTTTATTTAGTTGTGGATATTAGGATTGTGTTTTTGGTTGGGGATCATCTTGTGGTGAAATGTGGATGTTGCTGAGCCGTTGTTGGCTGTGATCACCATTTTTGTGTTTCTGTGTTTTTTTTTTTTTTTTATTGTGTTGTGATTGGTGGTGTTGTTGGCTTGGTTTATATTTCTTGTTGGTGGTGCTAGTTTGGTATATATGTGTGATCTTGTTTTTGATTGGGCGAGATTGCGTTTTTGGGAGTGTGTGTTAGCTTGTGTATATATTTGTCGATTTTGTATGTCTTGTGTTTGTTTTTGTTTTCTTTATTTTTGTGTGTTGGTGATGACTCATGGCTCCCAATGAGGACATTGTGATATTTCGGTGTGGGGGTGGGTCATCTCCCCTTTTCTTTTTATTTTTGTGAAAATTTTTCATTTTTGTGTAAATTTTTCAATTTTTCTCCTTTTTGTATAAATTTTTCTTTTCCTTTGGAATTTAGGGGAGTTTTGTACTATTTAGATCAGTCTTAATCTCCGGTACCTTGACTATTAGCTCGTATATAAGTATAATGTGCATGATAAAGGTTCATCCCCAATCTGTCGTTTTAGGTCTTAGTTCTAACCCCAACAGTCCATTGTAATTTTGTAATCCAGTCCTGATTTATGCATTATCATCATCCTACATTCTTAGTCTTCCATGATTGACTCCCCCACTTGTCTACTGCATAGCTCCCTTTATATGTGCTGGCACCCCCATTTTCTAAAACAAAAGCAAAAACAAACAAATTCAAGCGCTACTGGGTGTATCCCTTTGAGGCGTGGCATGAGTTTGTAATGAAAAAAAAATAATGAAAAAGAAAAACAAGTGGGGAAGAAAAGAGTTGGAAATGACAAGTACCCCTTTGAGGCATGCGCTACTGGGTGTTACCCTTTGAAGCGATACTGCTACTGGGGAAGCCTGCTTTCCATGCTAGCCATTCGAAAAGGTAGCTTGTGTCAATTGCGTGGGATTGAGTTTGGTTTTGGTAGGCTTAGTTTCAGGGTGATGATACACTTGCACACAGGCACCAGGATGGATTCATTATTTTCATGCGTTGTGGGGGGAAAAGCTGATATCTGAATGCCATTCTTTGGGATGATGTGTCCTGAAATGCATATAACGCTTGTGTACAGACTAATACTTGAGCTACTAGGGGATTTTGGTTGATCCGAACGTGTACAGTTCACCCGGATGTATATATTTTGTTTTGTCATTTTCATTTTTCGATTTTGTTTTCCCTTTTCTTTGTTTTCTCTTTTTGAGATTTTGTGGGTATATCTTCTGCAAACCCTCACGAGACCTTACTCGTCCACTTGGGGTGACCAAGGGGTTTAAAAGGCTTGTTGCATACGCTAAATGCAACCGTGATTCCTACGAAAGTGAGTTAGTTGTTTACTTTAATTTTTCTTTTATTTTGCTCGAGGACGAGCAAAAGATAGGTGTGGGGGTGTGTTGAGCGGTAAATTTTCCTATTTTACGTGCTTCTTTCACCCACTTTTAGCTCGTATAATAACTTAATTCTTAGGATTTTACCTTATTTTATTTATGTTTTGTAGGAAATAACTCCAAATCAAGCAAACGTCGCAGAAAGGGACGAAGATGGGACAAAACGATGAAAATCAGCGAAAACAGGTGAAAAACAGCAGTGCACGGCCATCCTGCAGGGAGGCACGACCGTGCACCGGTGGCCGAAGCCACGTACGGCCAGCACGGCCAGGCGCACGGCCGTGCGTTCTGGCCGTGCGTGGTGGCGCACGGGCGGCCGTGCGTTGTGGCACGGCCGTGCGTCGGGCCTGCGTTCGCGATATAACCCCTTTTTGCCAGTTTGTTCAGGGAGTTCGTTCGGGGTTTCTCCTTGGGCGATTTTCTAGGTTAGTTTAGGTTAGGTTTATCCAATAAAAACCTCAATAGGAGGATTAGATTAGGATTTCAGTTGTTTGTATTTTGGGATTCTTGCTTGTGGATTTCAAGTTCTTCAATCAATTCAAGCATAAGTTTTCCTCTTCCTTTTCTCTATTTATTTCATTGTTCTTGTTTATGTTTTGTTAGTTTTAATTCTTGTATTTGTTTTGCTTAAGTTTATATGTTTAGTTTTTGTTGTTAATATATGTTATTTACTTGTTTAAATTCGTTTGATTTCATTTCCTTCACTTTGTTCTTCAAGTTTGTGTTCTTGTTTGTTAGTTTAGGTTTTCATGCGTTTTTCATGATTTGTTGGTAGATTGTGTTGGCTTGGATTGTGATTAGCCTCTTGATGGCTAATTGATCTTGTACCAGGCATAGCCATACCCAATCTATGCCTAGAACCTAGAGATTTCCTTCACGCCCGCCAAGTGTTCGATGAAATGCCTGAGAGGGCTTTCATTCATATTATTGGGCGATTGACTTATGCTGAGAGGTGAGGTCAATTAGCTAGTGTGGGAGAGGGAATAGCCGAGTTCGGGACATGAAAATAGTATCCGAATCGAGCTAGGTCCGGGGTTGCTAGTTGTGTGGTCTAATTCGCCTAACCCCACGAAAGTAGGTGGTTACACGAGTTAGACTAGCTCATGACCCTTGAGAGAGGGCTTGGGTGGTCTTTGATGGTGCAAACCGACCATCTCTTGTTCATAGTATGGTTTGGGTAGGTTAGGACTCATCTTGGTTAGTTAGTTCATCCATTGGTAAAATCATAACTCCAAGTCACTTGTTTTTGTGTTTGTAGCGTAGTTTAGTTTCCCCTTTTCACTCTTTGATCTCGCCTAGATTGAGACGCTCTAGTAAACTCTGGTAGTTGAAAACCCAATTCCCTGCGGACGACACCCCAAGTACTCAACGATACACCTTGCACTTGGGGTTTATAAATATTAAAACTCTGTTTTTCTCGCAACACCCACACTAGACAATTAACTTCACCTCTTAGCATATGTTGATTAGCCCAAAACATGGATGAAATCTCTTTCATGCATTTCATAGAACACTTGGTGGGTATAAAAGAAAACTCTAAATTCTAGCATAAACAAGTTAGGTCAAGGCCCAAACAAGAATCAATTAGCCATCTTAAGAACAAATCACAACCAAAGATCAAAGTTTTAATTCACAAACAAACATTGAAAGCAAAGTGAAACAATAATCTATTGAACTAGCAGACAAACTTAAAAACATGAAATTAAAGAGAGAGAGAAAAGAAGAACTTAGCATTCAATCTTGAAATCGATCCATCTTCTACAAATTATACACAAAACTAACCTAATCTAATCCCTCTAAATGGGGTTTCTATTGACTAAGCCTAAGTTAAGAACTTCCAAAAAATCGCAAAAGGAGAGCTCAGGAGAGACCCCCAAACAAAAACGCCCGAAGGAGTTTAAATAGGAAATCGGCCGAGCAAGCGAGCGAACGAGAGGGTGGCACGACCACCCCGTGCTAGGGTGGCACGACCATGCCACGTGACACGGCCCCACCGTGCCAATTTTCTGGCACGGTGGCACAGACACCCGTCATCCTTTCTTGCAATCTTTAGCTTTTCTTGTCTGTCTTCGCTCCTTTTCGAGACGTTTGCTCGATTGAAGTTTATTACCTACGAAAGCAAATAAAACAAGTAAAAATCCAAAAAATTGTATTATTATACGAGTCAAAATTAGGTAACAGAGGCATATAAAATACGACAAATTATCGCCTAACACTCCACAGCCAGTTAAGAGGAGTGGGAGAATGAAGAAACTTATGTTTCCTAAAAAGACATATGCAATGCTAGATCAATGAGCACTTGATGGTTGTTGGTTATTGTCTGTATGTTTGTTTGTTTTTTCTTATCTTGGGGGGTATATGATGTACTTGAATCTACATGTTTGCTGAACCAGGTGTTCCTTTTAGGGAGTATGTACATAAATGTACATGATATGTACTTAACTGAAGTTAGGCCTATTTATTGGGGGTGCATCATACAAACCAAGTTATGCAATGTTAGCATATGTATGTAATCAACAATGCTATCTCTATATAAAATCAAATTTTATAAACTGTTGTCTCATTTCATTCAGACATTTTAATCATACATTGCGTAATTCATTCGCATTCTACAACATTATAATTGCTTCTAAGCCATATACAGTGAGCATTACATTGCTTACGAGTTCTTGTCCAAAAACAACTCCAACTACCCTAACATCATAAGCCTACATTTTTCCCTGTCTCATGTACCTATAATTTCATTTCCCTCTCCCCCCACCTGCTGCAGAAAAAGTTTTAATATTTATAAACCCCAAGTGCAAGGTGTATCGTTGAGTATTTGGGGTGTCATCCGCAGAGAATTGTGTTTCCAACTACTAGGGCTAGCCAAAGTGTCTCGAGCTAGGCAAGATCGAAGGGGAAAGAGGGAAAACTAAACTACACTACAAATATAGAAAAGACAACTTGGAGTTGTGATTTTGACAAATGAATGAATCAACTAACCAAGACGAGTCCTAACCTACCCAAACTACATCATGAACTAGAGATGATTGATTGCATCATCAAAGGCCACCCAAGCCCTCTCTCAAGGGTCATGAGTTAGTCTAGTTCACCTAACCACCTATTTTCATGGGGTTAGCCCAATTAGACCACATAACTAACAACTCCGGACCTAACTCGATTCGGATACTATTTTCATGTCTCGAACTCGACTATTTCCTCTCCTACACTAGCTAATTGACTTCACCTCTCAGCATAAGTCAATCGCCCAAAAATATGGATGAAAGCTCTCTCAAACATTTCATTGAACACTTGGCGGGCGTAAAGGAAAACTCTAAGTTCCAGGCATAGATTGGGTATGGTTAGGCTAAATACAAGATTAATTAGCCATCAAGAGGCTAATCACAATCCAAGCCAACACAATCTACCAACAAAACATCACAAACACATGAAAACCTAAACTAACAAATAAGAACATGAACATGAAGAACAAAACAAAGAGAATGAAATAAAACAAATCTAAACAACCAAATAACATAAATCAACAACGAAAACTAAACATTTAAACAAAACAAAACAATTACAAGAATCAAACTAGCAAAACATAAACAAGAATAAGATATAAAATAAAGAGAGAAAAGGGAAGAAAACTTAGTCTTGAATTGATAGAAGGAACTTGAAATTCAAAGGTTGAATCCAAGATTACAATCTTCAATTCTAAACAAATCCTCCTATTGAGGTTTTATTTGCTGAAACCTAACCTAAACTACTCTAGAAATCGTCAGAGAGAAGGCCTAAGCGAACCCCCGTGCAACCTCCCGAACAAATGCCCGAACGGACTTAAATAGAAAACTGGACAAACGACGAGCAGGGGGGTCAACACGACCGTGCTATGTGGCATGGTCTGACCATGCCGGGGTGGCACGACCGTGCCACATGGCACGGTCACATCGTGCCACTTCACTAGCACGGTGGCCGCCAACCCCCGGTTTGTCCCTTTTTGCCGGTTTTCGTCGGTTTTCGCTGTTTTTCTTCGTTTGTCCCGTCTTCATCCCTTTCCGTGACGTTTGCTTGATTTGGAGTTATTTCCTACAAAATATAAATAAAACAAGTAAAAAAACTAAAGATTAAGTTATTATGCGAGCAAAAAGAGGGTGAAAGAGGTACGTAAAATGGGTCAATTTATCGTTCATCACACCCCCACACCTATCTTTTGCTCGTCCTCGAGCAAAACAAAATAAAAACTAACTTAAGGACCTAACTCACTTTCATAGGAATCACGGTTGCATTTAGCGTATGCAATAAGCCCTTTAAACCCCTTGGTTACCCCAAGTGGACGAGTAAGGTCTCGTGAGGGTTTATAGAAGATATACCCACAAAATCTTTGAAAAAGAAAAAGAAAAAGGGAAAAAGGGAGTGAGAAACACAAACCGAGAAACACAAAGGATTTATAAACAAAAACACAAATATATATACATGGAAGAAGCTTGCATACATTCTAACCAGCCAAAACACCCATGCTACAAAGATATCAACATGCATATAAAGATAATGTACACATCAAGAGTCTTTATCCCCATGACAGCATCAACACACCAACTGTTCACCCCACTGTACATCAAAACTGTGAATCCATCCTTGTGCTTAGTGTGCTAGTGTATCATCATCTTAGGACTCAGGCTTATAAGGACCAAACTCAATCCCATGCAACCGACACAAACTACATTATTGGCTTATTAGCATAGAAAGAAGGCTTTTCCAATAGTAGTATTGCCTCAAAGGGTAGAACCCAGTAGCGCATACCTCAAAGGGTGCCTGTCAAGTGTTTCCAGTAGCAGTATTGCCTCAAAGGGTAGCACCCAATAGTGCATGCCTCAAAGGGACACTTGTCATTCCAAACTAAAGGTGGTTTCCACTTTTTCTCACCTTTTTGTTTTTTAGGTGCATGAACTGAAAGTGGAAACCAACCAAGAACAAGAGTAGTAGTGTACAAAGACAAGTGGGAGAGTTGATCATGGAAGACTAAGGCCCTAAGATAATGATGATGGTAAAAATGAGGACAGGATTGCACATGTATAATGAACTATTGGGGTTAGAATTAGGGCTTAGAATGACTCACTTGGAAAAAATATCTATCATGCACAACCTAGTTATATACAAGCCGATAGCTAAGGTACAAGAAGTCAAAGCCGATCAAAATGGTACAAAACTCCCCTAAATTCAAAAGGAAAAGAGAAATTTATACAAAAAGGAGAAAAATTGAAAAATTTACACAAAAATTGAAAAATTTTCACAAAAATAAGAAGAAAAGGGAGATGACCCCACCCCCACACCTAAATCTCACAATGTCCTCATTGGGAGCCGTGAGTCATCACCAACACACAAAAATAAAGAAAACAAAATCAAACACAAGACATACAAAATCGACACATATATACACAAGCTAACACACTCTCCCAAAAACACAATCTCACCCAAACAAAAACAAGATCACACATATATACAAACTAACACCACCAAAAATATGTATAAACCAACCCAACAACACCACCAATCACAACACAATATATATCCACAAAAACACAAAAATGGTGATCATAGCCATCAATGGCTCAACAACATCCAAGTTTCACCATAAGATGATCACCAACAAAAACACAATCCTAATATCCACAACTAAACAAAAACAAAAAGAGAGAAAAGAAAAATAAAAAGAAGGGGGGAGAGTGAGAACGATTATACCAAGTCGAGTACTGAATATACCCGAACTATTCCACGACGACTTAAGGAGTATCAGCCACTCCTTGCCTCTCAAGATGCGAGTCGTCAGCTCGGATGCAGTCAAAGCTCGTAAAAGCTTATCATGCATTGCTGCATGCATCTCATAATGGTGTGAATAAGAGAACACTGGTAAAGATGGAGCAAACAAAGTTAGTGCCCTCTTAAACTCATCAAATACCTTGGAGAAATCAGCAGAATAATCGAAGGCAATAATCAACACAATTTCTCTAGGTATGCCCTCTAAGTACAGACGATAAGGATCAAGGAAGGGGTCATACTCTCTAAAAGTACCTAGAGACTTACAACAGTCAACCACATTCCCCTTGAGTACCGCAAGAGAATCAATCAGGAAGAGATCACAATACTGAGGGGAAGGGGAGGGTAGTGAACATGAAGAAGCACGAGAAATAGCAAAGGGGTTGAGGGACACACGGTCAGTAAGATCAGGACTAGATAAAACTATAGCCACAGCATCCACACAGGACCCCCCTCGAGAATCTCGTCGAGATAATGCACCTCACTAAAAGTATAGTCTGACTCAAGACATAAATCATCCCCATCAATAGTAGCATCAACACAAAATATCTCACCTACCTCGAACTCCGTCGACTGAGCTAAAGGTAAAGGTGGATCAGGATAGCTCATAGTGTTGTCCTTAAGGGTGCTAGATAGGGATGGAGCAACAAGAGGTAAAGTAGGCAAGGGAGGGTCAGCTACTTTCTCTAGTCCGGACTCTAGAGCAAGAGAAGACGCACCATCATCACATAATTTAACATCAAGTTCAGAAAAATTAACCCTAAGGTTATTCTTATGTGATAGGTCATACTCCCGCATACGATTAGCAAGCTTAACTTGTTGCTCATTCATTACCTCTATCATACTAGAAATTCTAGCAAAATCATCAGCAGAAATATGATAGGGACAAGAAACACTGTCATGGTCAGAACAATAGCAGATCTCACATGCAAGAGGTGTATAATTAAAAATGCAGGGGGATAGGGTGGAGAAAGTAAATTGACTAGTTTCAAATTCATAAGTATCCCTAACCAACTACTTAAGTAATTCCCAAGTTTCATCAACATTTCGAGCACAGAAATCCCAATGCTCCGAAAGAGCACGGGTCTCACAAGTCACACCCTCATAGACCATGTTCAAAATTTCCCACTTCTCAATAACCACAATGAGTAAGAAAACCATGTAATCTATCGTAATATTTCCAAAATAATTCATGCTCATACTGAGGGAAATGGGAAAGAGACATTTTTTTTTTCAATTTTTTTTCGAAATAAAAGCCTAGTCGCAAATGCCGAAGTAAACCCCAATATTGAAAAATGCCAACTCCCTGGCAACGGCGTCAAAAACTTGTTGCAGAAAAAGTTTTAATATTTATAAACCCCAAGTGCAAGGTGTATTGTTGAGTACTTGAGGTGTCGTCCGCAGGAAATTGTATTTCCAACTACCAAGGCTAGTTAAAGCGTCTTGAGTTAGACAAGATCGAAGGGGAAAGAGAAAAAACTAAACTACGCTACAAGCATAGAAAAGACGACTTGGAGTTGTGATTTGACCAATGAATGAATCAACTAACCAAGACGAGTCCTAACCTACCCAAACTACATCACGAACTAGAGATGATCGGTTGCATCATCAAAGGCCACCCAAGCCCTCTCTCAAGGGTCATGAGCTAGTCTAGTTAGCCTAACCACCTATTTTCATGAGGTTAGCCCAATTAGACCACAAAACTAGCAAACCCGGAACTAGCTCGTTTCAGATACTATTTTCATGTCCCAAACTCGGCTATTCCCTCTCCCAGACTAGCTGATTGCCCTCACCTCTCAGCATAAATCAATTGCCCAAAAATATGGATGAAATCTCTCTCAAGCATTTCATCGAACACTTGGCGGGCGTGAAGGAAAACTCTAAATTCTAGGCATAGATTGGGTATGGTTAGGCCAAATACAAGATTAATTAGCCATCAAGAGGCTAATCACAATCCAAGCCAACACAATCTACCAACAAAACATCACAAACACATGAAAACCTAAACTAACAAACAAGAACATGAACATGAAGAACAAAACAAAGAGAATAAAATAAAACAAATCTAAACAACCAAATAACATAAATCAACAACGAAAACTAAATATTTAAACAAAACAAAACAAATACAAGAATCAAACTAGCAAAACATAAACAAGAATAAGATATGAAATAAAGAGAGAAAAGGGAAGAAAATTTAGTCTTGAATTGATAGAAGGAACTTGAAATCCAAAGGTTGAATCCAAGATTACAATCTTCAATCCTAAACAAATCCTCCTATTGAGGTTTTATTTGCCGAAACCTAACCTAAACTACTCTAGAAATCGCCAGAGAGAAGCCCTAAGCGAACCCCTGTGCGACCTCCCGAACAAACGCCCGAACAGACTTAAATAGACAACCGGACAAACGACGAGCAGGGGGGTCGGCACGACCCTGCCACTTCACTGGCACGGTGGCCGCCACTCCTCGGTTTGTGCCTTTTTGCCGGTTTTCGTCAGTTTTCGCTGTTTTTCTTCGTTTTGTCCCGTCTTCGTCCCTTTCCGTAACATTTGCTTGATTTGGAGTTATTTCCTACAAAATATAAATAAAACAAGTAAAAAAACTAAAGATTAAGTTATTATGCGAGCAAAAAGAGGGTGAAAGAGGTACGTAAAATGGGTCAATTTATCGTTCATCACCACCCCAATAGCTGATGCTATAATAGTATCAAACAGCAGTAATCCTCACATCATAAGCCTCTCCCTCATTTGATAACCATGTACTTCAACCTTGAGCTGAACATTCTTCTCCTTCAGCTTCTTCACCTTTTACTTTTCAACTTCTCTTTCCTTCTTCATCTTTTGCAATGCCTCAATTTTGGTAAGCAATTACTCATTCGTCACCATTAGTGCCACAACCATTGATCTCATTTTGTCACAAAGTGAGTCATCAATCTACTCAAAATGCTCACATCCACCAGGCATTTCAAATCTTGTGCATCTTGCAAATCCTCTCAATGGATTTTTCTTGGTCATGCTGGTCATAATCTTACTCCTCCTCCCACAATCACAGAATCTGAAACAATTCGAGAAATATGGGCATGATCTGCAAGTGTTGGTTGGGCTTCAACCAACAGAAGAAGACACGTTGGGGTTCATTGTGATTAGAAAATGCCGATGAACAAAACTCCCAACTCAATTTTGCTAGTTGATGAACAATTCTTGCTTAATATTGGCTCCAGGGTTTCGTTCAAAACGTAGGTGTTCTTTGAAGGGGATGATTTGGAGGTAGGTTGGTATTTTCGTTTTCCGTTCCTCCCCTAACCCCTTTTCATAGTTTTCTTTACTTTCCATTTTTTTCCCCAATATTTGCAGCGCACCTGTCTAAATTTAAAGGTTAACTATATTAAAACCGGTAGTCACCAGTTATTTTTGACAAGTGGCACTATTTAACCTACTAATCTAGTTTAGTGGCAGTGCTAAATAGAAAAATTTCTACTGGAAATTGTATTTTTTAGAAAGTTTTATGAGAACTCCAACCCTACCAACCTACATAATTAGCCTTATCCACTCGTATAATCATCGTCAAATTGATGAATGCAGGTAACAAAATCATCATATTTTAATTCAAAATAAAAATAGACATGGAATACAACATAATTCAATATTAATTAAAAAATACAAAGCAAAAAAACAAGAGATGTAAATGAGCTTTCAAATATTTTTAGGGCCATGATGTCAATATGGCAGCCTTAGTTGATTTGATGGAGAAGAATATTTAGCTGCTGTTAACAGCGCGGCAGGATTTTCTAACTTGCCCTTGTTTACCGGTAAGAACTCCAACCCTACCAAGCTTCACCATGGCTGATCCAAATTTATTGGCAAAGTCATTAGTGCTGGCAAGCCTAGTCACAATGTTCCTGGTGAGCGGGTCGCTTGATATTTGTTGATCAATTTGAAGTACACCTTTGCCTCCCTTGATGGCTTTGTAGAAACCATTATCGACGGTCAAGGAACTTCCTGTGGTTTGGTCAGCAGCGACAACACTGTTTGATCCAGTACGTGGGCATGTCCTTCTAAGAGACGAAAGTGTTGATAAGTTCATGGTTGGGTCTGCTCTGCCAGTGTTGCGGAAATTGTATAGACGATCTAGGAAGAAGGAGCAGTGGAGAAATCCAACGGTGTGCCCTCCACCTATATTAAAAAGGCACAAGTAGGTTTAGATCAAAGGAGGAAAAAGCAACATTGTACACCAGATTCAACATGCATGTATCAAGAAGAATATGTTATTGTGTATATCAATCGATACCCAAGAGAAGGACAAAGTCCTCTGTTGTCAAGTTCCTCGACGCAAATAGTTGAACAGCAACGTTGACTGGAGTTGTTGGTCCTGGGAGATTTGAATTAGCCTCACTAGCGCGTGAAATGGTACCGTCTCTTCTACCAGTTTCTACATTGTACCACTTTCCTCCAGCCTAAATGAATTCATGCACAAGGTAGAAATTATGGTTTCGTTGCATATATGTCACTTTTTGTGGGTTAATTTGAATGATGTCATTGAAAGTTTGCTAATAGATGAGCTAATTCGCTAGAGGCGTACTAGGAAAACTGAAACTCTGGTTGCAATGGCAATGATGTCTGCACAAGAGACAACTCCAGGACACCTTCTCTCCAAAGAGCCCTTGCAGGTGTCAATGAGAGTGTAACCTCTGACACTTCCGTTTGGCCCAGCAGTTTTCTCAGTGGAGCTTCCGTCCAACAAGATTGATGCATCACATCCCTTTTCAAGAAAACAAAAAGCTTGTTACTTAAAATTATATATAGGAGCTCGATACAAAATAATTCTAACCTATCATAATCTTATCGACAAATAAGACTTCTAACATTAACTTTAATTCCAACAATAAGGAAGCAAAATTACCCTAACAAAGCAATCGTGGAATTGCAAACGGAGAAGTGCAGCCACAGTTTTTCTATCCCTCTGAAAAGTTGTCTTGACAATATCAAAAATGATTTGCTCGACATCACTGTTGCCACATTTGCCGTTGTAGAACCCAACCTTCATTTGACCATAAGATTGATCGACAAAGGTCATGAAGAGAAGAGCAATGGCCAGTGCCATAGATGAAGAAGTTGCCCTAGACCTAGCCATTCTTTCACAAGGAAACACTTTGAGACTACGTGGCTACTTCTTTTTCTTTGCTTTTGTTTTCTTCTCTATTGCATGACAAAGCAATACTTATAGGGGAACTTATTGGAAGCTGGGGTTTGCAGGGGAACTTGTCTTGATGGTCTGGGTTCCCCCACTAAGTAGTTTCTTACTTGGACGCACGAATATTATTATGCTGATTAAGGCATCAACGTGAATGCCTTAACTTAAAAGTCCACCATGCATTCAATATATACAAATAATTTTCCTACTGTGTAAGATGGAAACCTTCCATTTTAGATAATGTTGGCTACTTTTTTAAACATTTGACTTTCAGGATGCAAGTTAGTCTTTGTGATTGCTGATCCAACGTTCCCTAAATTTCCTCTGACTACTTTATGGGTTCTATCTTTGTTCTTAATATTCGAACCCGAAATATTATAAAGAAAATAAATATTAAACCACTTGAATTAACTCGTGTTGGTGGTTACAAAGACTTGTGGCAACCTAGTTTGTCCATAATGGTGATTTTGGGAGGAATAAAATTGAAGATATTTACTTTCAGACAAATATTATCCTTCAAACTCTTCGAAGAACAATTAATGATTTTTGGCCGCTTGATACATTGAATTAGTGTAACATTAAGCGGCTTGTTTATGTAATCGCTTTTTTCATATTATTATCTTTTTCTTTTAGGCTTTTCCAATCTCTGTCTAACACTCTTTTTTTCCTTTTTTTTGGGTTCAAATTCTCCCTAACATTCACACCAGCATGATCCCCATTTTTAATCATCGAACGTAAGGACAGGATTATGTAATCTACTAATAGCTCTGATCATATAAGATTTCCAAAATTTACGACATATGTGGGTCTTCACCTAAAATATGTACTTTCCCCTCTCCTTTAATCCATGACGTGAATAAACTCCTTGAATTGGTGACATTATTAAGGGTTTGCTTGTTTTACCGTCTGGGCAAACACTGACATTTCAAAACGCTTTCAAACACTTGCAGACACTGACGACTATTTGCAAACGCGCCCAGCTGCTTCCAACCACTTCTAAATGTAGGGAAGAAACTAAAATTCTGAATCTAGTCCAATGGGAAGGGGCAAAATAACAACAACTAAGAGCTTTTTTATTATAATTATTTTGATGACAACAAAAACTAAGAACTGCTTTAGCAAATTGGATTTCTTCAAACAAAGTAGGCCAGCCCATTAAAGCATGTTAACGGGCCGGACTAGGCGGGTCCATTAACGGCCCGTTTAGTGACCCATTATTTTTTTAACCTAATTGACACACTGGTTTACATGATCCAATTAGTTAACCTCATTATCAACACTTTGTACATAACAATAATTATTATACACCGTTGTTTTGCGCAAGTTTGTTTCATTTTTAAACGGGCCCAAAGCGGGACGCCCATGGGCCGACTTGACCCAAGCCGTTTATTAGCTTGATTGTGTATTTTCTAACTTTGAATTTGAACTAGTTTAATTTAATTGAAAAATTACAAATACATTAGTTGGAAAATTAACTAACCAAAAACACTGCTTAGATGGTAATGGGCTAGTCATGGACGGGCCGGGTTCATTTGGTCCATAACCCAACCCAGCCCATTAACAAATATACTAGATCCAGCCCAACCTGTTTAGTTAATGAGTTGGCCCAGTCCGGCCCAACCCAATCCGTTGCCCACCCCTAATATTAAAACATTCTATATTACAAATATACATGGATAAAAGTTACCACCTAATTGATATAAAGAAATATTTTCATTTACCCTCTTGAGATTGTGGTAAATATTTTTTTGTGCGTTGTCCTTTTTGAATTATCATTTATTTCATTCATTTTTGTGTCAAATAAATTTTAACGCTTAGTTTTACCATAATGCCCTTCACACAACAAATAATAAATAAAAAATAAGGACATTTTGGTAAAATTTGGGACTAAAAATTACTTGAAGCAAAGATGAAGGCCTAGAGGTAAATAGCAATTCAAAAATATCAAGGGTGTAAAAAAATATTTACCGAAATCTCGA
>JAKOGI010001050.1:0-22500 GCA_029747015.1 Carnegiea gigantea
CTTATTGTGAGGCCGCGTACCTTGTTTCCTGTCAAGCTGTTCGTAACGCCTTTTTACGTTTCAAAAACCTTTTTTATTTAGCGGTACGGGTTAAATTAATTATTGACGTACTTATATGAGCGATGATTTTACCAAAAAGAATATTCTGTCGCCATTAATGATATTATCATTATTAGTTTTGAAAATCGTTCAATGATTTCTAATAAGCGTTATTGACAATTATTAACGAGTATTAAATCGTTTAAGAACCCGAATATGATTAGGTTGTCAATTTTAGATATAGTTCGATGTTTATTAAATCAAACCTGGCTGTATTTGGGACTAAATAATCGATGAAATGTTGTATTATCGATTTGGGTTTAGAATTCGGGTTACGAATCAGACTACCGGTAGCGAATATGAATCAGCCTGGACCAAAAATAAACGAAAGAGAGTAGGGAGGGGAAAATTAGTAAATTTACGCGTGACCCCCCTTCTTTCCCCACCTGCCCGCGACCCCCCCGACACTCTCTCTCTCCTTTCTCTCTGCTGCATCTCCTTCTCGTCCTCTTCTCCTCCATTAACATGGCTTCCAAGCTCCAAGCCCAGCAGATTTTCGCCCCACACAACCGCAAGTTCCACCTAATCGGCCTCCCCCACGAGCTAGCCTTCATTTGGAGCGAATCTGGGTCGATTCTGGAAGCTTCTTGCCACGTTTATGGAGGGTTTTGGATGCCAAATTGGAGCTCGAACGTGTGCCCAGGTAAGGCCATGCAATTTAGCTTCTAGTTGCTTTCAATCTTCTATAAATTACGTTGACAATTTGTATCTACAAACACCCAATTCAACCTCGAGTTGATAACTGAAATTTAGGCTTGTTTAGGGTTCGAATTGGTGGAGTTCGGGCGTGAGTCAGTAATGCTCACATGACCAGAGGGTAAGGCCAGATTTTGGAGACGTTCGAAGTGCCTAAGGTCAAGCCGGACAAGCCTACAATCGAACACCTAGCTTGGGTTCAAGGTGGGGATTTCCTTACTCCTAAATTACTATTAATTTCATTGATTTTAGCTAAATTTAGTTGGTGCATGTTAATTCTAAGTTTAGAAATCAATTTCGGTGAAATTGGAGTCAAAGTTGAGAAATTCGAACATGGTACTGCATTGGGTTAATTGCATGATAATTCGATATATGGCTAAATGTACCAGTTAATCGAGGATTGTAAAGTAAGCATAGTGTTGTTATCGGACTGTCATAGCATGAGTTGGTCACACTTGAACTATGTTTGACGCTTAGTGATGCCAGTTGAGCAGTTGAAGTAATTATGAAAATAACTGAATTATGTCTAAGGGCTTTGGCTAAATTGGTTTGGGCATCTTAATAGTCTATTCGTAGTTATTTCAATGAAATATTATACTTATGGATATCGGTTAGCGAACTAAAAGGGCAAAATGTCGCTTTAAAGTCTCAATTGCAACAGTTGGTACACTTAAAGGCTATGTTGGTTATTGAGCTTGAATGTCATACCTATATACGATCGTTTTATGTATTGTTGTTTTGTACATGCTAATATTAAACTGAGTTAATAGTTGTGTGGCTTGAGGTGGAACTATTGAGAAATTTGAGGTTCTTGTGGTCGGTGCTGTGTGAGGAGGGAGTTTGGGTTGTGAATTACCGCAATCGTGTAGATTGTGAGGCCATGTGTGGCTCATTGAATAGATTCTGCTGAGTTGTGATATAAAGTGTATAAATGTGCTATGTGTGAACCCTTTTCCCCTGATATGCTACGTGACGTTATGTGATTAATTCTTGAAACTTTAGACGTCTTTAAGAAAAAAAGGACGTTTAGAATGCTTGTTCTATACGTTGAAAACGCTTTTGAGTTTGTCAGTTGTCTATTCACTTATTAGGACATCTAAGGTGTAAAAATGTCCTAAATCGTTGAATTACTCAGTTGGGGACTCAACTGAATAATCGATAGGTTTAGGAAGTTTAAAAGTGAACTAAAAGTGAATTCGAAAATGTTTTATCGCATTGGTTTATATACGACCTCTCCTTATGTTTAAAAGGATTTAAACAGCCTAAAAAGGGCATCTTAAGGTGCTAATTATGAAATTTAGCTGACTTGATGCTAATTGCTTAATTAAGTTTCCATTGGGTTTCTAGTTGAGAGCTTGTAAACCATTATATTTTTTAAGAAATGTTTACATTGAAAGTTTACAAAGGAACCTTGTTTGCCTTATAAATGAGCCGAGTGCTTTAAGTTTGAATAGTGCAACTTTGGAATGTTTTAATCATTTAGTTTATTTACACATCCTCCTTTGAGTTCTAAAATGAATTGAAACGAGTTATAAAATGACAGCTGAGGACTTTATTATGAATGTACTTTGAATTAAACGCTAACTAAGCACTTTAATTTCCAAGTGGGTTTCGTTTTACAATTTAGCAAACTTATTACGCTTATACGAAGCTTTTAAGTTAGAAACGAAGTCGTTTTACGATTCAAACTTATTACGTTTATGCGAAGCTTTCAAGTTAGAACCGAAGTCGTTTTACGATTTAGCAAACTTATTACGTTTATACGAAACTTTCAAGTAAGAAATGAAGTCGTTTTACGATTTAGCAACCTTATTACGTTTATACCAAGCTTTCAAGTTAGAAACGAAGTCGTTTTATGATTTAGCAACCTTATTACGTTTATACGAAGCATTTAAGTTAGAAACTAAGTCGTTTTACGATTTAGTAAACGTTTTATGTTTACAAAAAGCTTTTAAATTTAAAGCAAAGTTGGTTTACATATGAACAAGCTTAGTACATTTTTGAGAGACTTTTAAGTTTCAAAGAAAGTCGATTTATGTGTTAATAAACTTATTACGTCTATAGGAAGCTTTTAAGTTATTTACGAAGTTGATTTACTTGTTAGCAAACTCATTACGTTTATGAGAAGCTTTTAAGTTATTTTCGAAGTCGATTTACAAGTTAGCAAACTTATTCCGTTTATAAGAAGTTTTTAAGCCAAAACGAATGAGCTATAAATATCTCGAAGGGTAATGGTCGTTTGTTTAAAAGTAGGATTTTAGCAAAGTAACCAACTAAAAAAGAGAAATGTAATGTGATTTTAAAGGCTATGAAAGTGCTAGATAAGTGGCCAAACCTTGAGGGTGGGAACAGGACGCAAACATGGCATAAGCTGTTTTCCCCCTAAGGTAATGTTGGGAAATGGACGCCATTCAAAGCAGTTCAGAAAATAAAAGAAGTTCTTTTAAAGGAATTCGAGCCTCAAGAGAAAAGAAGAAAGCTTTCAAATGTACGTAACCTCCATATATTTCATGAATGTGTCCTGAATATAGTTTAAATGAAATTTCAAGTGAAGTTTGGTTACATCCTAGTAATGCATTGAACATTTAAGCTTTTAAAGGTGCATATCTTAAGAGAGAAGGTTTCTTACAAAGCTTTTCTTACCAATTTGGGTATCTCAGAAGTTTTTAGAAGAGTTGTAAGTTTTAAAGAACTTTGCGTGATTTATAAGCTATTCTTGGAATATAACGTGAGTCATTGAGTTTTTACAAGTGTGTTTGAAAGCACCATATTCATTCTTTTACTACATGATCACATGCCTGAATGCTTGCTAGAAAGGAAGGATGGTCATTAAGGGCCTAGGAATGAGCTGAGGGGCTAGCGTAAAGCGTATGAATGGTAATCTCTCCTTGAAGACTTTGATTGCCTAATATGATAGTTGTATACTAATACGTGATATGTGACTATTATTGGTATGAATGCCTGCAAATGGTTTTGGTCTTTTAAGGGGTACGGGAGTTCTCACTGAGTATGTGGTTGGTCACCCCTTACTTATTCCCTTTTCCAGGTTCGGTTTGAGCAGGTATAAGAGATATTCTGAAGTTGTTTTGATGCCGACTCCTTAGAAGTCTCTGCCAGCTTTCCAAAGTGTTTGATGCCTACCACGTTGTAAATTTTTAAATTCATTGTTGTATGTGAAAGCATGTAGCTGGCTCTGTACCTGTATATGTGTCATTCTAACCCTTGTTTTAGTTGTTCGATCATCAGTGATTTGAGCGAGTGGCCCGACGCTGTGAACTTGGGTTATTTTAGCATATGTTATACCTATTACCAGTACAGGTACCCTTAGTTGAGCTAAGACCCTAGAATGTTGCTAAAATAGGGGAAGCTCTTGTAGTTTTGTTCCAGAAAGACTATCTAAATGCTAATCCAAACCCTCAATCTTCAAGGGCCTTAAGGATTTTCTTCTAGTAAGTCCTAGCAGTGTGATCCCTCTTAGGGTTGGGGGCATTGCATTAGGTGGTATTAGAGCCAGGTTTGCATTATGCATTAGATAGCATATTAGGTGTGTGCTATGTGAAGATACGTGACTTATGTGCTTATATAATCTGTCTTGCTTGATATTACTTGTATTAACAAGTGTATAACTTATAATATGTATTTGTATACCAGTTCTTCCCTTACTACCAATGGTAGTGTAGGACGGTTTTCCACATCGTCGATCATGTCTACCTGCCTTTTTGGTTGGTCGCATGGAATGCGGTTATATTCTGGCATGCAATGGAGGCGCATAGCCGAAGAGTGTCTAACGGAATCAGTCAAAGTCCTTGGGTAGCAAGCTTCATAAGGAAGATGCCCTTGGACGGAAGATGGAAGGAAGTGACCATCACCTTACAGCATTTAACCTTATGCAGGGAGGAATGTGCCCCTTACTCTTATCGAGGTTTAGTGAAATTCCTCCTACGAGCAGAGCACTATGTAGATCACTTGGGACTCACTTCACGCCAGAGAAATGTAGCCGCCGTCCAACTTGTCCAAACCAAGCTCATCCAACCTGCAGTGAGCCAACGCCTCCGACCACTGTGGCTGAAAGAAATCAAGTGGAGTTTTGCCATATGAGGCGTCTTTTCACAGAAGTGCCTCAAGCAAAGCGCTATAAGTGAGTTGTCGTAATGTGGGTGCACTGGATGGATGTGTATGGAATTTACTACCCTCAAGGATGGCAAGCTACCATGCTCAGGATGAAAGAACTAGTGGATGAGACGCCTAATGTAGAGTACAACCCTACTCCGGTATTACAAGAGCTCTTAGCCCCTAACCAAGACCAACCTGGGGATCCAAGTGAATCCATAACTGATAACTTCTCCAGAAATGACACTTCAGATGAAGAATAGAGTAGGGGTAGCGTGAACTAGGTTCACAAATGTATGTTGTATGCCAATAAGTTGAATGTGAGCCCTTTTAGTTTATTCTCCTTAAATTGTGAAGTACTGGGATAGCGATATCTCTCGTGACTCCTAAGTCACATTATCAATGTTCAACGAAATAAGTGTAGTTGGTGCTGACTAAGTGTTATGAATTCACTAGTTTGTTCAAGCACATACGTGCACTTCCTTAAGTAAAATATGATGTGCATGTATAATTATGTGAAGGTTAAGTTAAGACTAAACTAGTAGCCATACATAATATCTTTCATCCAATTGTAAATCGTTTCATTAACCAAAGAAGTCTACCCCTAGTTGAAATTAGAACTAAGTGATTCCTTGTATAATTGTGTGATAGATGCCATCTCGACGCGAACTCATACCAGAATCAACTGCCATGGAGATGATATGTCAGTTTAATAAGCTTAAGCCTCCCAAGTTTAAAGGTGGAGCTGACCCTATGGTATACGAAGAGTGGTTTCGGAGAATAAAAAACTTATTTGAGATTATGGGGTGCCCTAAGAGGTTCAAGGTGCACTTGGCTGTTTACCAATTTGAAAAAGAAGCTGAATTTTGGTGGGGAATAGTGAAATCTAGGGTACATGAACCCGTGTTAACCTGGAGCCAACTGAAAGCCTTAATAGACGCTCAATATTATCCTCGAGACGTAAGAAGAGTTAAGGAATGGGAGTTTTTATGCTTGAAATAAGGAGAAATGAGCGTTATGGAATATGCGGTGAAGTTTAATGAGCTGAGCCAATTTACACCAAATCAGGTGGCCACCGAAGAAAGGAAAAATCACTGCCAGGTACCTCACTTTGTGTGAAAATCATAACTAGGGGACCATGTTATTAAATTATATTTAAAGGTACACAATATTCTGTGGAAACTATTTTAAGGAGACAATTCACTATTTATATTTTCTTTTAAGCCCTTAAACTTTTTATATTTGCAAATCTACCCTCAATCCTTAAAAACTTACTTTTGAAAAATTGAAAATTGTGTTTGTGGTTTTTCGCTCACCAATAGATCTCGACGTTCTCTTTCATCTGGTATCAGAGCCACGTGTATAAAAATAATTGCGATTATTAAGCTAATTAACTGTGATTAGCTAAGATTAATGCTTGAACTATCATCTGCTTGTCCTGGACCTAATTATTCACATATTGTTCATTCACCGGAAGGTAATATCTCATTAGCATCTCAACTAAACTATATGACTAATATAGTTTTAGAGTTAAAAGCTGAATTAGTTAAAATTAAGACTGAACTAAAAGATTTTAAGAATCAGCTAACGGTTGTCCACCTTTCTCTTATTAACGAAGTTAGACATAGTGAAAAGCCTAGTCCTAGAACTAGCACTCCTTATCAGCATAAATATCCTTTTCAAAATCCAAAAAACAAGATTCCATTTCCTTTACAAGAGATTAAAATCTAAAAAGAAGTAGGAGAATAATCTGGTGAAAAATCGACTGAAAAGAAAGAAAAAGAAGATGGAGCATGAAAATATGGTCTTGAAGAACTACAAAAAATGTTCGATGAGGAACAAAATCTAGAAGAATTGAACAAAATAATGAGCGCAATTAGTGATAAATATGATGTCTTGTCTGATGACAATGAAGAGACTAATACTGTCTAATTAGAAGAAGAAATATATCAGCAGATGAATCTGATAAAATTAAGAGATCTTCATGTTTTACCATTAGAAGAAATTAGAAGAAAACTTGACAAAAAATATGGTAAAATGATTAATGAAATCAATGAGATTGGGGAAGAGATTGACCTATATGAAACAGAGACTAATCTAGTTAAGAATATCGTTCCTAAACCAAAAGAATTTGGTGAACCATCCAGAAGAAACACTCATTTCTTAAGACCTACGTATGTTTCTACAGGACGAACAAGTAATTTTTTTTTTGGGTTTGTCCCAAGGAAAACCACGACCTTTGAAGAGATTGGCCTTACCTCAATTAGTCAAACTGGTTATATCTTAAACATCGGTGGAGCTCGTAATAGAGAAGAAATATTTGAGCATTGGAAAAGAGGAATGAACAGTGTCTTAAATTTAAATACTACATGGACTGCGACAAACTTTCTAAATTATATCGAACATAGTTTCTCTGGTACTATAGCTGACTGGTATGATTCCTTAAGTGAAGATGGTAAAAATACTTTAAGAACGATGGAAACACTAACTGCTATGTTTAGAAGTCTGTGCAAAGAAATTGAAACTGAATTCATTGGAGCTAAAATTTATTCTGAAGAAAAAGCACGAGAATGGCAAAGAAAAATTAACAACATAGAACTATGGGATATGAGATACCTAGAAAATTATATTGCAGAATTCAGTCAATATTATTGTAAAATTAGGCATAATGAAACCAATCTTGGCATGTTCTATGACAAATTATCATATCCTATAAATTCTGTAATTAATGAAAAATACATGGTATGGTTTAAACGAACAGATGTTGTTGATACCCTTGGTTCAAGTATTTCCTTTTTGCGAAAATGGATCAATGAACAATGTCTTGATCTTCAAAAGCAAAAGAAGATTAAGAAACAGTTCTTAACTTGCTGGGATTCACCTCACCAATGGGGAAAAGAATCTGAGAAAAGAAGAAAAAGAAAATTCTATAAGAAAAAGAGCTTTAACAAGCAAGGAGGCGAAAAATATAGACGAAAATATTATAACAAATTAAGTCTTAAAAAGCGTAGATTTTTTTAGGAAAACTGCTTATTGCCCGACAAGAAAAAACAACTACAAATGTTGGGCATGCGGAGAAGTAGGACATTATGCTAATGAATGCAAAAACAGAAAAAATAATAAACTTATTGAAACCTTAGGAAGCCTAGATTATGTTGAGCTTAGTGAAGATAAGGCTTTAGACCTAGCCCTAGGCAACAACAAAGGAATTGTTGAAATTATAGAGGACAATGAATATGAAGAAAGTGATTATGAAGAAACTAGCCACATGATAGAAAGTAGCTCGATTAGCCTTAGTGATCTTCAAGGAGAAGAGTTTGTGGTAGACAATGATCATGAAGAAGTCAAGGGAGATTGGGTTCTTCCCATAATCCAAAAGGATATGATCTATAAAAAATTCATTTTTCAATTAAAAAGCAAATACGTATGTGAAATGATGGAAGGAGATCTTGAGATAAAGGATTGTGAGTATGACGTTGGAGAAGTCAATCTTATTAATTGGGAAAATATCCTTGAGTATAACAAAGATAGAAAGTATAGGTACATCCACGTCGGAAGTGTCCAAGTTCAAATCACTCCATTACAATATTATGGTAAAAATATTGATATTTACGCTTTACTCTGTGATATTAGGCATACAAAATTTAATAACCAGATAGTCACAGGGATAAAAACCAATTTATGTAATGGGTCAGTAGGTTTCAACTGTCGACCTGGATATTATGTGAGTCTAAAGGATGAATTTGCAAAAAAACTTCTTATCCCTTAAGATTAAAACAGCAGGATGGACATGAAAAGAGGAGAATATCCTTTAAGGATATTTTGAAAAATTATCGACAAGTTAGATAATACGATAGACCCTAAAACTAAGATAACAATGATAGAAGCAGAAAAATTTGAAAGTCCTACCCCCATGTAGAAGATCCAAAGAATCAAGTCTAACCCTCAAGATATAAAAATTGATCGTTCATGGATATCTAGCTTTGCCAACCCTACAAAAATTAATAAGAAAAATGTATTAAAAATTGATGAGGAAGGAAAAATCACCATTAAACCCCAATTATTAAGGAGTATAAGCATAAGGTCAGATTGGGGAGAAGGATCTTTATCTGTTAAAGAAGAGCTTAAGGAAGATGATACAGTTAGCATGATCAGTGAAATGAGTAGAATGAATTTTGAAGTTGCAAGACCCACTTTAGACCGATTAACAAGTCTAGAAAGAAAGGTCATTGGATACAAAACTAGAACTATTAGTGAACCAATTTATGAGGATGAATTAGTCAAAAATATGACCATGAAAATATCCTATGAAGCTACTAATACAAACCCTAATAGCATCTATATCCCAATAAAGGTATGTTTAGAGGGATATCATAAATATGAACTATGTGCCTATATAGATAGTGGTTGTTTTGTATGCTTTCGAAAAAGAACATTATTTTCTGAATTTATGTGAAAAAGAGCTAAAAATTCTTTACAAGTAAGAATAGCTGATAATAGTGTCATGAGCCACAATGAAGTCATAGAAGGATTATCCATAGAATTAGGAGGAGTTCAATGTATTATACCAATACTATGGGCTACTGATCAACTATCTCATGATATAATTATTGGGAATAACAGTTAACTAATGCCTAAGTTCTTAATTCGAAACGAATTATATACATTTAGCGTTAATTTGAATGCATGTAGTTAATTTATACCTAAGTTCTTAATTCGAAACGAATTATATATGTTTAGCGTTAATTCGAATGCATATAGTTAATTTATGCCTGAGATTGTAATTCGAAGTGAATTATATTTGCTTAGCTTCGATTCGAATCAATATAGTTAATTTGTGCCTAAGTTTTTAATTCGAAACAAATTATATATGTTTAGCGTTAATTCGAATGCATATAGTAATCCATGCCTGAAGATTTAGATGGAAGTGAGCTATACATGTTTAGAACCAAGTTTAGTATATTCCGTTATTACATGCTTGTGAGTCTAATTCGAACCGACTCAGGCATGTTTAATATCAGCTCTAGTAATCTAGTTAATGCCTACTTGAAAGGTTGATGTGAATAAGTAATTACGACACTAAAAATAATTGCCCAAGGTTGTAATATTCTTTAATGACACGAAAAGGGTTGTAAGGTAGTCTTAATATAGGAAACGAACATCCTGAGACGCATTATGTTAAAAAGGTCTAAATAGGTTCGAGTAGTAATGTCGTTCAAGTAATGAATGTGTGGATTCGCATTATGTCTAAGTGACCTACATGGGTTTGCTTAGCGACAGTGATATGACAAACGGAAGCTCCGGGTCGTAATATGTCTGATGGACAATGTTAGCCTAACTAAGTGAATCATTCTATGTCTAACTAGATATTCGATTCTTGCTAGACTTCAATGGTATAAATAGTCATGTAATAAGTGAGTCGTTTTATGTTCGCCGTGAAAATGTAAATGACGTAATAGGCTAAATGTAACATGAAGACAACACTTGCCCATTTAGTGAGTTACATTTAGCTTTAGAATGGCTTGTTTGCGACTCCTAGCTAACCTACATGAATGCCAATCACACCCCATGCTTCTTATTAAGTTTAGCCGTGTGAATGCTTACATGTATATGTATATATGTGCTTGGATACAACCCTTGGTTGCAGCGCTCGACTAATTGCTAATATTTAATCGGTAAGTTCAGCATTGGTAAGTGTGTAAGTTATGCATTGTCCGTCAGTATATCATAGCGATTAGGTTGCTAGATTGTGAAATTGAAACCGAGATGGCAGTCGGATGATTTGAGGAAGAACTATGAGTGGTTCGAGATCCTTATGGTACGGTGCTTGTGAGGAGGGAGCCTGGGTTGTGAAATTTCCGCAATCGTGTGGATTGCGAGGCCATGTGTGGCTCATTGTGTTGTTAAAATGATTATAAAGTGTATGCATGTGAAACGTGTAAACCCCCTTCCTTTCTTATATGTTTAAGGGAAATTATGCGTGAATGTGTGATGATTTGACAAAGAACGCCTCTTGTGTTTTCAAACTAGTGATAGCCATGACTAGTAGCAAGCAATGGCGTATTTTAGCTATACAAATATTATTTGGGAGTGAACCTGCTTGAACAGACGAATCCCTAAAACGTTTTAGAAAAGTGTGAGTTATATGATAAATAATTTTACCAAATTAAGCAACAAAGTTACTAACCGTTATGGCCGATACGCTTTAAGTTGGCTAAGATAATGTGCTGCGGACAATATGATACGAAACGAATGATGTTACCTGGGGAATAAGTCCTGGTACTAGGAGACCTCTGGAAGACCCTGACGAGGATAATATGATGGTCCGATATGTTATGTAACCATCCCGGGAGTAAGAGCTTAGTGTGAGCGTTAGGTCTCACTATGGGATTTGAGAATAGATCTCGCCCAATCAGCACCCTGTAATGATCTTATGCCATATGTATTTTCCTAATAAGCAAAGAAAGCACTTGGCACTTTGCCATTTTATATGCTTTAAATGAAAGAAGTTTTTATGGGCCCTAAGAAGCCATATGAAATGAAGCATGAAAAGCTTATAAGGGTCGTTGTACGACCTATACAAAAAGAAATCTCTTTCAAGAGTACAAGAACCTCAAGAGGTTAAGAAAATGCTTTTAATGAAAGAAAGAAAGTTTTCAATGAACATTTAATAAAATGATTCTCAAGCACGTTTGAATGTGGATTCTTATATCACGTGGCCCTACCCTTTTTGATATCAAACCTGTATGATTCAAATGCATGAAATGAGAAAGAAAGTTTATCATATGTTGAGAGTTTCTACACTTATAAATTCAAAGCATGTGACTTCAAAGAAGATGTGACTTCGAAGTGAGTTTATAAGCATTATGGTTAAATATGTGTGTTTTCAAGGTGGCATATGGTCTTGTTTTTATAAAGTTTCACGCAATGCCCCATGAAGTGCATGTTGAGTATAAGCGATAGTGCATCCAATGTTTATGTTACAGAATCAAATGTTATGTAAGCAAATTCCCAGCATGCCACCGTTAATCGAAACTAAGAACCTATCATGCTTGAATGTCTAGTCAAAAGTCCACGATATGTGACATGTCACTTAGTATAACTATAGTATTACCTAACGGCTCGTTAAGTGGATATTATGAGTAATATTGCTTGTAAAGTTTTGTTTTAAGGAGTGGAAGAACACTCACTGAGCGTGTGGTGGCTCACTCTATTTCCTTTCCCTTTTTCCTCCTCCAGGTGATGAATAAATGGAAGAACCTGTATGCCTTCTAGGACTGTTAGTTGCTCCTACAGATGTGCCTGAGATGCGATGTTGTGAAGCTGCATGAAGTAATGCTTTGATAAATGAAGTGCATGGAATGAGCATGTAGTGGCTCTGGCTATGTAAACTTTTATAAATTATTGTAATAAGTGTTTGTAAAGGCTTAAGCCTCAACCGCGAGTGTGTGACTCGCTGGGAACTTCTTTTTAGTTTACTTTGAGTTTTGCTTAAAATGTCACAGGCACCCTAAAAGTCCATAATGAAAACATTAGAAATGTCGTAATTACAGACAGAACTCTTGCAGTTTCGTTCCAGAATTCCCTAACTAAATTAAAGTTAGGTAGAATCTCAAGGATAGTCAATAGAAGAAGAGCCTTAGGGGTCTCCCCGGGGGATCCTGGCGGTGTGACATCCCTGGTAGGTAGCGGGGGTGTTACATTAGGTGGTATTAGAGCCATAGGTTGCATACGCATCTGGATGTGACTTTAGAATTTCAGTATGTGAAATATGTGCTTTAAAGTGCTTACATGAGCTTACTATGTGCTTGCTTTGCATACTTGTGTGCATGAAGTAGAAACACGGCTTAGAGCTCCCATACAAATATGTACTTTCTAGTTTCATTCCTAACCCAGTGTGGTAGTGTAGGATGGTTTTCACATAGTTGATCACGTTTACCTGCCTTTTTGGTTGGCCACATGGAATACGTTTCTATTCTGGCACGCAATGGAGGTGTATAGCCGAAGAGTGCCCAATGGAATCAGTCAAAGTACTTGGGCGGCAAGCTTTATAAGGAAGATGCCCTTAGACGGAAAGTGGAAGGAAGTGACCATCACCTTACGCCATTTAACCTTATGTAAGGAAGAATGTGCCCCTTACTCCTATCGAGTTTTAGTGGAATTCCTACTACGAGCTGAGCGCCACGTAGATCACTTGGGACTCACTTCACGCCAGAGAAATGTGGCTGCCGTCCAACTTGTCCAAACCGAGCTCATCCAACCCGCGGTGAGCCAACGCCCCCCCACCACTGTGGCTCAGAGAAATCAAGTGGAATTTCGCCAAATGAGGCGTCTTTTCACTGAAATGCCTCAAGCAGCGCGCTATAAGCGAGTTGCCGTAATGTGGGTACGCTGGATGGGTGCCTATGGAGCGTAGTCTCCCTGAGGATGGAAAGCTACTATGCTTAAGATGGAAGAACTAGTGGATGAGATGCTTAACATAGAGTACCGTCCTACTCTAGTACTACAAGAGCTCTTAGCCCCAACTGAGTATGAAGGCTCGAATGAGCCAGCAATGAATAACCCTGCTAAGGAAGATTCCTCAGGAGATGATCAGAGTTGTATGTAGCCTAGAGTCGCCAATGTGTGCAATGTATCTAAATAAGTCATAGCTAGTGTACCCTCCTGGTTTCTTTCCTCCCTAAGGCATAGTCTGGCAGAAGCTCTTAGATGACTCCCAAGCTACGTGTACCCTCAAATGAATAAATGAGTCGGGGTATTACCCCCATTGTCTCGTAAAGTGTGAATGCATGTTTTTAGCAAAAACTATGAATGCTATCTAATATTGTACAATGCTTTCAAAAGCCTTTGACAATCCGTTTTCATGCATAAAACTAAGCAACTTTGTCTGAACAATTGTGTAGCCAATGCCTCCCCGAAGGAAACCAGTGGTGGAGCCCACCGCCTTGGAAATGGTTTGCCAATTTAACAAGCTAAAGCCACCTAGGTTTGGTGGTGGAACCGACCCCCTTGCATATGAGGAGTGGTTGAGAAGAATGGAGAACCTATTCGAGGTTATGGATTGCCCCGAAGGTTTTAAAGTACGCCTAGCGACCCATCAATTTGAGAACGAGGCTGAATTCTGGTGGGGGACTATCAAACCCCGAGCTGGAGAACCAGCTTTAACTTGAGAACAGCTAAAGACTATAATGGATACCCAATATTATCCTTAGGACATGAAAAGGGCTAAGGAGCAAGAGTTTCTATGCCTGAAACAGGGGCAAATGAGCGTAATGGAATATGCTGCGAAGTTTAATGAGCTTGGTCGCTTTGCACCCAACCAGGTCACCACCGAGGAGATGAAAATGGATCATTTTGAACAAGGCTTGAGAGGACCAATTAAACGGATAATAGTTGGGCATGTCTTTACTGGTTTCCAGGAGATTTATCAAAGAGCAGTTAAAATAGCCCGAGTCATAGAAGAGACTGAGGCTGAAGGTCAGCGAATGGGCTTAGCCAAAAGGAAATTTGGCCCAAGAGGATCCAGTACCTTGGGGAACAGTAAATCCCGAAACTTCAACAACCGGGACAAAGGAAAACAAGTCGTGCTGAGGCAAGAGGGGGAGTCATGCAATCAATGTGTGCGTGTGCATTCTGGTCGATGTAGATACGGTACGCAAGAATGCTATGGGTGTGGTGCTACAGATCACAAGATTGCAAACTGCCCCAAGAAGGCGTGGAACCGACAAAGCAACACACAAGTTTCAGGCGCTGGAAATAACCCAGTCTCGCAAGGAGACCGCCCCCCTACGAATGCAATTTCGGGGAGCAACAGAGGTGGAAAAAGGCCGCAGGCAGGTGGCCGAGTGTTTTCTCTGAGAGGTGAAGAGGCAGAGGACCCCACTGTTGCTGTATCAAGTACCCTCCTTATCAAACGTCTTTACGCTCATGTTTTAATCGATTCGGGAGCCACTTATTCTTGGATGAATCCTATCTTTGCAAAGAAACTTGCCAGCAAATCTAGTGAAATGGATGTGCAACTATATGTGACTACTCCATTAAGATCTATTTACTACACTGATCTTGTTTTCAAAAACTGTACTGTTCAATTGGAAGGAAGAGTTCTCCCTGTAGATCTGATACAGCTAAACATACAAAGCTGAGATGTTATTCTAGGGATGGACCGGTAAATTAGGCATGAAGTTACTATTGATTGGGAAGGGAGGTTAGTTACCCTCTCGACCCCTGTCGGAGAAAGAGTAACCTTTACGTTTTGTAGTGGAAAAAGCCACATCTGAGGAAAGGGTGTTGGGGTTATCTGTGCGCAATTAAAGCCACGGAACTAAAGGACCTAGACCTGAATGAAATTCTAGTAGCAAAGGAGTTTCCACAGGTTTTTCAAGAAGTACCGGGGCTACCACCCGATCGAGGAATCGAGTTTACCATAGAACTTGTACCTAGAACTGCCCAATATCCAAGGCATCTTATCGAATGCCACCTGCTGAATTGACGAAATGGAAAACTCAGTTACAGGAGTTACTAGATAAGGGGTTAAGTCAACTCAGTGTTTCATCCTGAGGAGCTCCACTGCTTTTGTGAAAAAGAAGATGGAAATATGAGGTTATGTATCGATTATCGAGAGCTAAACATGGTGATGATTAAGAATAAATACCCGGTGCTACTTCTATCAAATGAGCAATTTCGAGGACGAAATTCTTTTAAGGGGGAAGAGTGTAAGGACCGCACCTTCAGTCTACTACTACTAACTGTCTTAGTTGCTGAATTTACAAAACTGTGCCTGAATTATTTTTTTCAACAAGGGTGTTAAGTCAACTGTGTGCGTTTTTAACGACTAATTTTATTAAAAAGAACGACTATATGATTTATGTTATTAATGACGTTGCTTATTTATAAATTTATTGAACCGATGCTAACCCGAGTTTTGAAAATTATTTTCGTTTTGTTTAGTCAATTCCCGAAGTCTAGATTGAAATTTTAGTTGTGGGACGTTTCAACTCGAATTTAGTCTAATCGCTAACGAGTTTGGGTCTGAAACCTGGATGAATTAGGTTATTTGAGCCAAAAAAAAGAGGAAAAGAAATAACAAAAGGGGAGGGGGCCTGAATTCGGGCCAGAGGAAAAACCCGAGCCCCCCGAGACCCCTCTCTCTCTCTCCCCCCAAGCTCACTCATTCTCTCTCTCTCCCCCCAAGCTCACTCATTCTCTCTCTCTCTCTCTCTCTGAGGCCACGGTCGCCGGCTGACGTCACCGCCGACCGCCACTTGTCGTCGGCGAGAGAAAGGGACGATGGGTCCCCTCAGCCACGTCAACCACCGCCTAAACTCCACCACCCATCATCCTCCACTTCTCACGGCCAAAAATCAACCCAAACACGCGTCCACCACCCGGAAACCGGCCACCCACGTGCCGGAATCCGGTGACCCACACCTCCCTCGGTCCCCTCTATAAATTGGGGATCGAATTTGAGCCAAAAACCACCAAAAACGCCACACCTATGGGGGATAACGCCTGGGTTTTGCAAGAACGTGGCTGGGATTCGGGACTAAGCAGATTAGGGCGTGCTTTGGAGTTGATTAGAGTCGAAAATTCGATTCATCCAAGTAAGTGTTTCTCCCTCCTAAGCTATTACTATTTTCGAAAACGTTTTTCAGCAGATTGATGTTGCATGTCATGTTAGGGTTCACTAAATTCGTTAGAAATATCAAGAAGTGAGCTATACATGTTTAGGCTCGATTCATTTGGTTAATTTATGCCTGAGATTGTAATTCGAAGTGAATTATATATGCTTAGCTTCGATTCGAATCAATATAGTTAATTTATGCCTAAGTTTTTAATTCGAAACGAATTATATACGTTTAGCGTTAATTTGAGTGCATGTAGTTAATTTATGCCTAAGTTCTTAATTTGAAACGAATCATATTTGTTTAGCGTTAATTCGAATGCATGTAGTTAATTTATACATAAGTTCTTAATTCGAAACGAATTATATATGTTTAGCGTTAATTCGAATGCATGTAGTTAATTTATTCCTAAGTTCTCAATTCGAAACGAATTATATACGTTTAGCGTTAATTTGAATGCATGTAGTTAATTTATGCCTAAGTACTTAATTCGAAACGAATTATATATGTTTAGCGTTAATTCGAATGCATATAGTTAATTTATGCCTGAGATTGTAATTCGAAGTGAATTATATATGCTTAGCTTCGATTCGACTCAATATAGTTAATTTATGCCTGAGTTTTTAATTCGAAACGAATTATGTACGTTTAGCGTTAATTCGAATGCATGTAGTTAATTTATGCCTAAGTTCTTAGTTCGAAACGAATTATGTACGTTTAGCGTTAATTCGAATGCATATAGTTAATTTATTCCTAAGTTCTTAATTCGAAACGAATTATATATGTTTAGCGTTAATTCAAATGCATATAGTTAATTTATGCCTGAAATTGTAATTCGAAGTGAGTTATATATGCTTAGCTTCGATTGGAATCAATATGGTTAATTTATGCCTAAGTTTTTAATTCGAAACGAATTATATATGTTTAGCGTTAATTCGAATGCATAAAGTAATCCATGCCTGAAGATTTAGATGGAAGTGAGCTATACATGTTTAGAACCAAGTTTAGTATATCCTGTTGTTACATGCTTGTAACTCTAATTCGAACCGAGTCAGGCATGTTTAATATCAGCTCTAGTAATCTAGTTAACGCGTACTTGAAATGTTGACGTGAATAAGTAACTGTGACACTAAAAATAATTGCCCAAGGTTGTAATATTGTTTAATGACACGAAAAGGGTTGCAAGATAGTCTTAATATAGGAAACGAACATCCTGAGACGCATTATGCTAAAAAGGTCTACATAGGTTCGAGTAGTAATGTCATTCAAGTAATGAATGTGTAGATTCACATTATGTCTAAGTGACCTAGATGGGTTTGCTTAGCGACAGTGATATGACAAACGGAAGCTTCGGGTCGTAATATGTCTGATGGACGATGTTAGCCTAACTAAGTGAATCATTCTATGTCTAACTAGATATTCGATTCTTGCTAGACTTCAATGGTATAAATAGTCATGTAATGAGTGAGTCGTTTTATGTTCACCGTGAAAATGTAAATGACGTAATAGGGTAAATGTAACATGAAGCCAACACTTGTTCATTTAGTGAGTTGCATTTAGCTTTAGAATGGCTTGTTTGCGACTCCTAGCTAACCTACATGAATGTCAATCACACCCCATGCTTCTTATTAAGTTTAGCCGTATGAATGCTTACATGTGTATATATACATATATATATATGTATATATATATATATATGTGTATATATATATATATATATATATGTGTATATATATATATATATATATATATATATATATATATATATATATATATATATATATATATATATATATATGTGTATATATATATATATATATATATATATGTGTATATATATATATATATATATATATATATATATATATATATAGGGATATAATCGTTGGTTGCAGCGCTCAACTAATTGCTAATATTTAATTGGTAAGTTCAACATTGGTAAGTGTGTGAGTTATGCATTGTCCGTCAGTATATCATAGCGATTAGGTTGCTAGATGGTGAAATTGAAACCGAGATGGTAGTTGGAGGATTTGAGGAAAAACTATGAGTGGTTCGAGGTATTTGTGGTACGGTGCTTATGAGGAGGGAGCCTGGGTTGTGAAATTTCCGCAATCGTGTTGATTGCGAGGCCATGTGTGGCTCATTGTGCTGTTGAAATGATTATGAAGTGTATGTATGTGAAACGTGTAAACCCCCTTTCGTTCTTATATGTTTAAGGTGCATTATGCGTGAATGTGTGATGATTTGACAAAGAACGCCTCTTGTGTTTTCAAACCAGTAATAGCCATGACTAGTAGCAAGCAATGGCCTATTTTAGCTATACAAACATTATTTGGGAGTGAACCTGCTTGAATGGGGGAATCCCTAAAACGTTTTAGAAAAGTGTGAGTTATATGATAAATGATTTTACGAAAAGAAGCGACAAAGTTACTAGCCGTTATGGCTGATACATTTTAAGTTGGCTAAGATAATGTGCTACAAACACTATGATACGATATGAATGATGTTGCCTAGGGAATAAGTCTTGGTACTAGGAGACCCTAGAAGACCCTGACGAGGGTAATATAATGGTCCGATATGTTATGTAGCCATCCCGGGAGTAAGAGCTTAGTGTGAACGTTAGGTCTCACTATGGAGTTTGAGAATAGATCTCACCCAATCAGCACCCTATAATGATCTTATGCCATATGTATTTTCCTAATAGGCAAAGAAAGCACTTGGCACTTTGCCATTTTATATGCTTTGAATGAAAGAAGTTTTTATGGGCTCTAAGAGGCCATATGGAATGAAGCATGAAAAGCTTATAAGGGTCGTTGTACGACCTATACGAAAAGAAATCTCTTTCAGAGGTACAAGAACCTCAAGAGGTTAAGAAAATGCTTTCAATGAAAGAAAGAAAGTTTTCAATGAACGTTTAATGAAATGATTCTCAAGCACGTTTGAATGTGGATTCTTATATCACGTGGCCCTACCCTTTTTGACATCAAACCTGTATGATTCAAATGCATGAAATGAGACAGAAAGTTTATCATATGTTGAGAGTTTCTACACTTATAACTTTAAAGCATGTGACTTCAAAGAAGATGTGACTTCGAAGCGAGTTTACAAGCATTACGGTTAAATATGTGTTTTCAAGGTGGCATATGGTCTTGTTTTTATAAAGTTTCACGTAATGCCCCTTGAAGTGCATGTTGAGTATAAGCGATAGTGCATCCAATGTTTATGTTTCAGAGTCAAATGTTATGTAAGCAAATTTCCAGCATGCCACCGTTAATCGAAACTAAGAACCCATCATGCTTGAATGTCTAGTCAAGAGTCCACGATATGTGACATGTCGCTTTGTATAACTATAGAATTACCTAACTGCTCGTTAAGTGGATATTATGAGTAATATTGCTTGTAAAGTTTTGTTTTAAGCAGCGGAGGAACACTCACTGAGCGCGTGGTGGCTCACTCCATTTTCTTTCCCTTTTTCCCCCTCCCAGGTGATGAATAAATGGAAGAACCTGTCTGCCTTCTAGGGCTGCTAGTTGCTCCTGCAGATGTGCCTGTGATGCGATGTTGTGAAGCTGCATGAAGTAATGTTTTGATAAATGAAGTGCATGGAATGAGCATGTAGTGGCTCTGGCTATGTAAACTTTTGTAAATTATTATAATAAGTGTTTGTAAAGGCTTAAGCCTCAACCGCGAGTGTGTGACTCACTGGGAACTTCTAGTTTACTTTGAGTTTTGGTTAAAATGTCACAGGTACCCTAAAAGTCCATAATGAAAACATTAGAAATGTCATAATTACAGATGGAACTCTTGCAGTTTCATTCCAGAATTCCCTAACTAAATTAAAGTTAGGTAGAATCTCAAGGATAGTCAATAGAAGAAGAGCCTTAGGGGTCTCCCTCGGGGGATCCTGGCGGTGTGACATCCCTAGTAGGTAGCGGGGGTGTTACAAGGTATCCCACATCGGGAGTTGAGGGGAACGAACCACGCCTTATAAGCGTGGGGAAACCTCAACCCATCGAGGCGCCTTTTGAGGACAAAACCGTGAGGGGTGCACTGGACTCAGGGTGAGCGTGCCCTGGTGTGAGCTGTATAGCCCCAAAGCGGACAATACCTCGATGGCGGGTGGTCGTGGCCTATTACAGTGGTATCAGAGCCATGGACCCGACCCAGTGTGCCAGGGAGGATGCTGGGCCCCTGAGAGGAGGTTGGATGAAGGTATCCCATATCGGGAGTTGAGGGGAACGAACCACGCCTATAAGCATGGGGAAACCTCAACCCATTGAGGCACCTTTTGAGGACAAAACCGTGAGGGGTGCACTGGACTCAGGGTGAGCGTGCCCTGGTGTGAGTTGTGTAGCCTCAAAGCGGACAATACCTCGGTGGCGGGTGGTCGTGGGCTGTTACAGGTAACTTCTATTTCGACATAACTAACTCAACTTCTTCCTGTCATAAAGAAAACCTGGGAAAAAAGGGAAAAGAGTAATGGGATGAGCAATCACACGCTCAGTGAATGTCCCCCGACGCCCTTAAAATCAAAACCGTTGCAGGCAATAATTTATTTAATAGTCACATATCACGTGTTCATACTTTACTATCATATTAGGCATTCATAAAACCCTTATGGAATGATCACTAACCATAAACTTCATTTTTATCACTCAAACATTTCTAGATCCCTGAATGACTAAGTTCCTTTACTAACAAGCAGTCAAACACACAAGCAAGCAACGAGGCTAAGCATAGAATTTTCTTTTCATATGTTACGTGATACACATGTGAGTTATGCCTTGCCTAACCAATGCACTTACACAAGATGCTTAAACATAGGAAGTAGAGATTATGCAAGGAGCTTTCTTTCACAGAACATGCACATTCCATCTCATATGCTCGATGCATTATAAGAGTATGGCCACATATTACTTGAAATCGCATTCAACGGTGCTTAGAAACCTCTTTCATTACACATTCATAGAAATTTTCCTTTCTTTTGTTGAAAACACTTTTCATAACCTCTTAAGATTCATATTCTTTAAGAGGAATTTCCTTCGTATTAGTCCTATAAGGACCCTTTTAAGCTTATCACATTTTATTTATTATGGCCTCTCAATGGCCCTTAAAAACTTTCTTTCTGAAATACTTAAAGTGGCAAGATGCCGACTGCTTTCTTTACTTATTAGGAAAATACTGCTGGTATAAGATCATTACAGGGTGCTCATTGGGTGAGATTTATTCTGAACCCATAGTGAGACCTAACACTCACACATAAGCTTTTACTCCCGGGATGGCTACATTTAACATATTGGACCATTACCCTCTTTACGGTCTTCTAGGGTTTTCTAGTACCAGAACTTATTCCCTAGGCTAACATCATTTATATCGTATTGTCCAAAGCACATTATCTTAGCCAATTTAAAGCGTATTGCCATAACGGCTAATAAGTTTGTTGCTTCTCACAGTGAAATCCTTTATCATGCAACTCACGCCTTTGTAAAACTCTTTAGGGATTTCCCCGTTTAAGCGAGTTCACTCCCAAAACTGTATTCATTTATCAAAATAGGCCATCATGCACCAATAATTATGGCTACTATCATTTCAAAATATGAAATCCTTCTTTTTCAAAACTCACCCTTATGCAAATAATCAAACTTAATGACATAGAAAGGATAAGGGTGCACATGTACACATTCAAACACTTCATAATTCAACTAAACAACATGAGCCACACATGGCCTCGCAATCCACACGATTGCAGTTAATCACAACCCAGACTCTCTCCTCACATAGCAACCGACCATAGGAAACCTCGAACCACTCAAAGTTCTATCTCAACCCATCCAACGACCATCTCGGTCTCAATTTCACAATCTAGCATTCTAATCCCTAGGTCATACTGAAAAATGATATGTAAACTTACCGATGCATAACTTACCAAGCAAGCCAATATAATTGAGCAGTACACTATAGCCAACAGTTGTAA
>JAKOGI010001050.1:25000-42500 GCA_029747015.1 Carnegiea gigantea
TAGTAATTCATCCACGTGGTTCTTATTCTTACAATGTTGTACACATTGATCTTGCTGATATTCTAACATGAAGTGCTTAGACATAACGTTACAGGAACTAATTAATGCGAAGGGGGCAACTTTCTACTACTTCCGTCATCTTGCTCAAACAGCATGCTACTTCTGTAGTGGGGGAAACAGAGGGGCCTTCTTATCATCTTCATTCTTCTGTGAAGAATTCTCTGACGATCTCAAATCATACGATGGAGGAGGGGGTGTCGACGTGACCAATGGTGGGGCCCCCGGAATGCCCTGTGGGTTCGGACCAGTGGGAAAGGAAGGGATTGTTGGCATGGTGGGCCTGGTAGGAAAGCTAGGCAGAGCTGGTATGAGCCGTGGTGGGAAGAATGATGGTCGTCGAAAAGAGGGCAGTGATCGGAACATCATAGGCTTGTAAAGGCCGCTCGGTAGCTCACCGGCCGTGAGCTTGACAGCAGGTGATGGTTTTGAGGGGGAGTTTTGCTGCAGCAAATGTCGGGCTGCAGCTTGCTGTGGAGTGTAGAAGCACAAAATCAGCAAGAAAGTGATCAGGGCGAAGTTGAAGGCGAGGGTGGGGAGGAATGTGGTTATAATTGAAGGCATTTTTTGGCTGGATTTTAAACCAGAGTAGAGATACGATTGAAAGGGTGCTTTGTTCGGTTTGGGTTTCTTGGATGTAAGTGGGTTCTTATAGTGTGTTAGAGAGAGGAGGTTGAATGATGCATTTGACGTCTACTATAAACCTACCTTCATCAACTCACGTTTTGCATGTCGAGGGGGAAATGGTTAGGAGTAAAGTGAATGGATTTTTAACTTGTTTTTTGGCTAGTTCTTGTTGGAAGTAGTTTGCATGGCATACATGCATGGTTAATTTAGTAAGTTCAGATTACAGGTAGAGATACATTTTACATGCATTATGCTCCTATTGGATTTATTTCTTCTGAGTTAGTAAGAAGGCTTAGCGCCCGCTAGACCTAAGATAGGGGTTTATACTTTTTTGGTCTGTTTTTTGGTTTGGATATTTATTTTTTAGGGGAGGGGGTTTGAGCTCAACAGGCTAAAGCTGTTAGGCCCTAATAGTTTGCAAAGTAGGGAAATTGGCCCCACCCGAAATTGAACACGAACTGTTACAGTGGAAGGGTCACATAATTGCGCTTTGTATTTTGACGGCAGAGTGGGTAGGAGTAAACATTAATTATTTATTACAACCATTAGTACGTTTCGGATTTCTATCAAATCACAAATAACATTTTTGAAAATTTGCAATGGACTGAGATGGGAGTAGGAAAAACTAAAATCCCAAGCCCTACGACTAGTACTAAGGCAAATCAACAATGTGATTGAACTTGGTGTAACAGATATAAACTCAAATATGAAAAATTTAATGTGTCAATGGAGGATGCTAGTTACCTCGATTAAAAAAAAAAAAAAATTAGGTGTTCGAAAAGTATGTCTTAGCTAAATATAAATGACCCATTTTGTCAAGTCGTTATATAACAGATGATGCCAGTTAAATTTATTTGTACAGTGTAATTCCTTTTTTTTTTGGCTCGACCCTTGATCTTTATTCAAGTGGCTTATCATCATCATCATCATCATCATCATCATCATCATATATATATATATATATATATATATATATATATATATATATATATATATATATATATATATATATATATATATATATATTATAAATTTGGATTGAACTCATGTATAAAAGACACATGATATTTGTACAGTGTAATTCCTTTTTTTTTGGCTCGACCCTTGATCTTTATTCAAGTGGCTTATCATCATCATCATCATCATCATCATCATCATATATATATATTATATATATATATATATATATATATATATATATTATATATATATAATATATATATATATATAAAAATTAGATTGAACCCATGTATAAAAGACATATGGGATGTCACATAGAATGCTATCTAAGGTGCCACTTGGGATAAGAATGTCATGTAGGATAGCAATATAAAAGTCTTCTATCATATATTAACGATGGATATAAGTTATCAATGCAATTTTAATTCAATTTAATGTTAGCTTTTCTCATATGTTATGAATAATTAGTAATTGAATTTTGTTTTAAAAAACTTAAATATAGAACAAAGAAGTGATTTAGATGTAACCCAGGAAAAAAAAATTGAAGCATGTTAGATATTATTTTTGAGATAAGTGTATATTAGAGATCTAAATCCAAACATATTTGTTTTTATATATTTATTTTTGAGTGAATATATCATGAGTTGACACTTTGTTTATTTTGCATACTGTAAATCTTAATTGCTTAAGCATGTCACATAACTAGATTTAGATAATATGAAATGTAGTAGGACTTTAATGTGATTGTGGGTTTCGCTTATGACTACTTTAAGTTGATACAATATTTAATTTCCCTTCACATTTGAAACTTACATTCATGATATTAAAAAAAAACATTTAGTGATTTATTTAATTTATATTTCACTTGAGATCATATTTTGCACTCAAAAATCACATAGTACGATTAGTTCTTTTGGTAAATTTAAATTTAAATGTAATAGGTAAATTAATATATAAAAGCAGTTTGTCTACATTTCCACAATAAATCATAATTGACTTCATAAATTAGTAGTACTCCCCCTCCCCCAAAAAAAAGAATATTAAAAGTTTTCCTAAATTCAAATTGTACTAAAATTTCTTCATCTTCTACTAATCTCCCTTTCTTCTTTTTCTGATTTTTTCATTTTTCATTATTGATTTTTTTTATAAATGATTATACACTAAGAGATAAGATTAAGGTCAAAAACTTATCTGTCTTTTTGTTATTATTGTCAACAATTTTTCCATGCTTTGTTGATCATGAGAATAATTAATCAAATTTATTTTTATTCAAATCATGGGTCAAATAGTTGGAAGGACTATGATCACTATTAAATAATATTAAAGGTGCTATTAAACTATTAAAATAATATGCAATGGACATATAAAGTAAGTGCATGCATAATGAACACAATTAAATCAATAGAAATCTTTAGGGAAAGAAATACAGCTTTGTGATGATTATTAGTTTTAAATGGCATGCATGACCCTACGAATTTGACATTGGGTCTCACATGTGCTAACTGAACTTTTACTAATTTATTCTTATTGATAAATTAGCTTATTATTTTATTTAATGCCCATCTTTGATATTGTATAACATTTGCTAGATACCTCATTATTTAATTTTAATGCTCACATTTAATTATTATATTATATATTATTTTTGGAATTAATTACCTCTTATCCCGAGAGCTACTTATTTTACTTAGAGTTTATTTTAATTTATAATTCCTATAAATAGGGACTTAATTTTGTAGTATCTCATCTATATTTGTGTCGTCATTTGATGAAAAATAAAATTTGTGTCCCCATATAATTCTTAGTTGTGAAAGGATACAAAAATGAATCTTAACAAATGTTGATTGGCTAAAATGAAAGAATCTTATACTTTTCGCGATTAATGTTAAAATGAAGATTACAATCCCTAGAATTATTTTGCACTCATCTGAGACAAAGTGGCCATTCATGTTTAAAAAAAAGATAATTTTCTATTCATGTTTACTGTGCAATGACTATAAATAAAAGTCAAGGATAATCATTGAAATATGTAGGAGTTTACCTCCAAAATTGGTATTAAGTTATGGACAACTGAATTGCAGCATCACAGGTAACTTCACCAAAGGGTTTGAAGTTTATCATTAAATATGACAATGAACACTATGAAGGGTACACAAGAAGCATTTTCTACAAAGAAGTGTCCAACAACTTACCAATGATATGTATGCACTCAAAATAACTTCACTACTGCAAATTACCCCAAAAAAATAAATTGACACTATACATCTTTTAGTGTCAGTAAATTGCTACAAAATGCTAGTACTAATTATGCAAAGACCATGACATGTCATTATTTTTAGAATTAAATATAATTGGAGATTAAAATAATAACAATTAATAAATTCCTCCAATATTGTGCAGGCAGCTCTAGGCAGATGAAATATTTCAGAAGTCCACAATTGAAATGTCTCTCTGTACATAAGTACAAATCAATAAAAAATAGTATCGTACATTTTTTCACTAAATGTATAAGCATGTAAAAATCATTACATGCATTTAACAACACATTGTTGATGACAAGTAGTTGGGAGCAAATGAAAAATCAAAACCGAACTTAGTATAATATATGTTACTTTTGTATGTTAGTTAATTTGAGAATGGAAGTTGATGACTAATAGATAGCAAAGATGACAAATCTGATGTGTTATTGAACAGTTCATATTAGAACTATTTTTCATACATTACATTTCATTCACATTACTATATGTTGCATTGCTAAAAATACTATAGTTTTTCTTTGCTCCTTCACTCCCACCATCAGTAGGGTTATTTCACAAAATCATTTTGAACTTAAAAAAAAAATCACGCAGTTTCAAACCGCATAATATCTTAAAGTAAAAAAAAAAATTAAAAACTTCTTGACTAATAGGATTAAAAAAGGTAGACTAAACATAAAAAATTTAAATACATATACTTAAGGTGATTTCATATGAAATAAAATTAGAAAAAAAGTGCTACTATCAAGTCCATAAAACTCAGTATGGTATAGCACCACTAACAACACATACAACAAGATACTGAAACTTATTAACCGAGAAGTAATAACCATTGTGCAACACACGGGTAAAAAACTGGTGCTTATCATTTCTAAAAACCAAACTAAATGATAAAAGCCTTGATTAAATGTCAAATTGTTTACTAAATGCCTAAAAGTTCATTGTATTGAATGAAGAATATGTAAGTACTCAATATTATTTCTAATGCATTTCAATTGCATATCACATATACTCTAATCAATAAGGTTAATGTATTAAGATGTCTCTTAATTGTCTGTTGATGTAGGCTTGTAGCTTCACAAATTTTTCATCTCAACAACTAACCACTGATTGTTACATCAAAAACTTAGCTAAACAAAAACAATTTTGATCTATACCAAACACACACACATTGACATCTATATATATGTGTGTGTGTGTGCGTGTGTGCACGTGCGCGCGTGCACGTATCTCTTTCTTTATCTCTCTCCCCCCCCCTCTCTCCCTATGTATGCGTGTGTGTGTGTGTGTGTGTGTGTGTGTGTCATCACTTATCTAAGAACATGTTCTAATTAGCCTTGTCAAAAAGTATAGATGATGTCTTAGTTGTTGTAAGTCATAATGCAAGTCCTAACTACATCCCGCTGCACAGAAAGGATGCACTTTGTGATCAATAATTACGGTAATTCATGATTATAGTTCTATTTTATCGAATAATTAACAATATGGAAGAACTAGGAAGATAATTAACAAATGTACAAGCAATGATAAGTGATAACTTGAACGTTCCCCAAATCCCAATTCCATTTCCACTTTTCATCCAATTGCTATCGTGAGCAAGGTGTCCATTCTATAATTTCTACTTTCTACTTTCGTTCATCAATAGATCTCTAAGCTCCTCTTTCAACACAACTCATTTCATTGTCAATCCCTCTAAAGTCAAGCAAATTTCTTCTGCCCGTGCCAGTTTTTCAACAATCAGCTCCATTTCAGAGATTAAATTTCAATTTCTTCAAGTTAATTGTTTATGTGAAACGAGGCTAATTTGGGAATGTGATTCGTGGATTTGTGGATTTCCACAACGCTTCTCTTTGAAGCATTCCTGATTTATGAGGAGTACTAACACTTAATTACGATTCTTAAATTTGATCTAAAGTGTTAGATTACACTATTACCACAATCTAATGAAGACAACCAACAATAAACAAAATGTTCGTTTCCAAACCGATGCAGTTTTGACATCCTTCGCACTTGATTTAGCTCGCAAATAACTATTAATGAACTGATTTATTAGTGTTTTGTGTGTTGTAGGAGTAGAAGTGAAGAAATTCTAAATTGGAGCACTTTTCAACCCACTTAGAAGCTTAAAAGATGGGAATGTGCCAAAGAGCAGTCCAAAGTGCCAAGAAAGGTGCCCAAAAAAACAAAAAAAGATGAGTAAGGAAATGGCATGGGCTGCCCATGCCACGTGGCATGCTTGTGCTACCCCTGTTTTTCAAGGCGCTGGATGGAAAGATTGGCAAGGTAAGAAATGCAGAACTTTGGCACGAGTAGGTCGTGCCATGTGGCATGCCCATGTCAAAGTACAGAACTTCTTTGTATAAAATGCTATTAGGCTAATGAAAAGAGGGGTAGATATGATTTTTAGGGTTTTATCTTTTGAACAATAGCTTTTCTCTCTCTAGTGAGCCATTGTAGACTCTTGAACTTCATTAATAAAGGTTAACTTTTGGTTGAATTCTAGTATTTTCTTAATGCTTTTTTCTCATGAACGTCCAATCTTTTTTTCTCTCTCCTAATTATTCCTCACAATTCTCTATTTTTAGGCAACCCCCAAACCATGGGTTTTGGTGAGCTAGAGGTTGTGGGGAGATTATTGGATCAATCCTAATGGATGTGAACCCTTAATCTACTCCTCAAACCTAATCAATCCTTCTTTTCAACTCACCTTTTCAATCCTCATCTTCATTGTTTTAATTAAGAGTTTAGTACTTCAATATTCAAGGATTGTCAATCAGAGTTAAAATTGGGTTTGATTAGTGTTTGATGGTGATTGATTGTTGAACAAAAGAATATTAATCATGAAAAATCCATCATCAAGTGAAATTGATTTGTAGGTAACTTTTTCTCTCCTCATTTTTATTGCTTATTATTAGCTTAGCTTAATTAACTGTTAATTTTGGGATAGTTTCTTTTTTTTTTAAAGTGATTCTTTGAGGAATTGTTGGGAAATGCTGGCAGCCATGTCATGCCATAGGCTAAGTCGAGCCCCGTTGATCACTCGTTTGATGTGCTACGTGTTAAGTGCTTGCTACCTTGTTTTGTAATAGATAAGTTTTAGTCTACATTCACTAATTTAAGTAAATTTGAGCCTTCATTTGAAGTTCAATTGTTTTATATTTGCATTTTAGAGTAATTTATTCATACTAAAATTTTCGTCACAATTGAGAGAAAAACTCAGCTAATCCACCATCATCTTAGAGAACAACATTCCTCTTTTCTCACTGCAAAACTTGCCACCAACTTGGCATCCTTATTGAGGATGATGACGTTGGATTTGCATTGATTTTAGTCTTGATTGTTGTGCATATATTTGTTTAGTTTTCCATTATGGAAAAATCCAAACAAATTGAAAGTCCAAAAATTGAAAAAAATGGTGAATGAATGCTTGTACAAGGTGGCCTCGTTGTGGGAGACTCGTTCATACAACGAAACGAGATGAAAAATTTTGGTGGATTCATTCCAAGTGGGAGAGATTACACCACCCATTAGTCGAAGATGTGGAGAGACTATCACAAACAGCGAGAGAATAATTATTAGCAAAACTAATAGGAATAACATGAGTAAATGAAACAATTTTTCTGATCATTAGTTGGGTACAATCCCAGAAAATAAAAGCGCCATAGGCATAATATAATTAGCTAGTAAACACATCTAAATTAACCCCTAATACGAAAAGAACATAGAACCCTACTAAATTCTAATAAAGAACTCCTACTTCTCAGTCAACTAAAGGTATCAAATATTGAATAATATCAATTGAAACACTAAAACTACCACTTGGAATCTCGATAAACATCCAAATCAAGCCTTCCTCCTACTTGCCGGCTCTTTTCTTAAATTTCTAGCGATTATTCTAATTGCTAGAGATTCATCCCTAATGACCGAAACAACAAGTTTCTTGCCCAATTCTATAGGTTCTTGAGCAATTGCTATTGAAGTAGGAGAATCTTGCCTTGTTGTTATTCCACATCATGACTTAGCATTTTGGCCACCTTCTTCAAAGGGTCTTTCTTTCTCTTTCTCTTGTCAAGAGCTTTAATGTTTGACTCGATAGGATCGTCAAGCAAAGCTTCAGATATCCCTACCAATATGCAGAAGACCTACTCTCATTACACATGCTGCTATGATCATGAGGAGAGAATCTTCTGACAAAGATTGGATGACACTCAACATTTCCAATAGGATTAGAAATTTTCTTGCTACTATTTGAGCAAGTTTGAAGGTCTTCATTTGGAAACCTCTTTTGGAGATTTTCCTGCTTGTCAATTGGTTCTTCAACTTTATTTTCAACTAAGATGCCATCTTCCTCTCGTGCAACTATGTTGTGATCTTTCTTAGCTCCTTTAAGAATCCATAGCCATTTATGATTCCTTTTCCAAGGTCTTCTCTAAAATTTATCCCAATTAACAAAAAGAGGTCTTCCCCATAAATGATTGTTTGGATTGTTTTTACGCCCTCTTCTCTCAACTTATACATGATAAACCCATACTTCCTGTTACTCATTTTTCCAACATTACTAGGAACACAAGGATCAAGAATTGAACCAATATTTGCAAATTCAGTCTTCAGTTGCAAAGTGGAGATACTAGGAGCGAGAATATCAATAAAAATCAAGTGGTAATGCTTGTCCCCAAATTCTTTCCCGGTCTCTTTCTGATTGAATTTCTCCATTGGCATAGAAAGTACTTCTCTAGGGTTGGGAGAGCGAGAATATCAAACTTGCTTCAAGGACAGTGAATTGGTCTCCTTCAACACTGTTAGAGCAAAAAGGACCCTTTCGCCCTATCGATGATATCCATGGAAGAAGAGGAAATAGATGTAAGATCTTCATTCTCCCCAAGAATGGCATTGATAAAGAGCCTTAAATCCTTCAACTCTAGAAATCTGGCTTGAACTTCACAATTCGCAAGTGCTGTTGAACACACCATCAAGGTGCAAGCAACACCTACCATGAGTCAGGGCACTCAATGGTGCCAGCCACCGAAAAATAAGAGCGACAATGGAGAAATTGGTAGAGGTCACAATCGTTAAAAAAACGTAGGGTGTTGAAGGTGTTTGAACGCTTTGTAGAGGACTAAAAGTGGGGCAGTTAGGGCAATCACGACTGACACCACCCGTCGGCTAGTTAGGGTCACAGGCGGCGGCGAAGGTGCAGGTGCTTATGGAAAGTCAAGGCACTTATGAAAATTATCTGGAGGATGCCTTATGCTTATATATCAAAAAGATGGAAAATCAAATCTATTTCTCGATTCAATAGAAACCTAAAGAGATGAATATGGTCCCAAATAACGAGAGATGTGTAAAACAAGTTAGATTTTGCCTAATCCTGCATGGAATGAAATGAAGCAGGGATCCATATGTAGTCCGCTGCACTTTGATTTCTATTCGATACTAATAAAGACTAAAGACTAATGTTGTCATTGATTGCTCGTCAATTCCAGCAAAAATATTTCAAGAATCCATTAGATTCTACTGTTAGTATTTTGACGCATGTAGATATAGAATTATATTGAAGCTCCCTTTTGCCTTTGCACTCGAGGGTTGAAATCCATATAGCCCGAGGAAACCTTTACACACCTCCGTAAACTTTTGATAGGCATATGCCCTATAAAAACTGTCTACCTGATACTATCCTATGCTCGTCAAAACCCTCTCATAAATATTGTTTATAACTAGAATGCATGCAGCCAACACTCCTTTCTTCTCTAAGCACATCCGTATCACTTCACATGATAGTCTATCATAGGCTCTCTCTAAGTCTATGAACACCATGTGGAGTTCATTTTTTCTATCCCTATACAATTTGATGAGCCTTCTAAGGACACTACCAAAAAGGGGTCATGCTTTTACTCTTATCTAACCACACATGACTAAGTTTAGCACAAAAACAAGTCGAAATGAGTGCCCAAAATTATCCCCACTTATGTTGAGTGAGGAAAAATATAAACATTCTTATAAGAGCGACAGTAACTTATTAAGGTATGTCCACAGATATTAAGCGTGATGACTTGTATTTTGTGAATGATACTTATTTAGCACAGATATTAAGTATGATAGGTGTATATACTTAACAGGTGTACAAAGAAAAAATAAACCGAAGAAGAAGGAGCCACTTTTCCTTTTTGTTATTTTTGCTTTAACTCCAAATGAGCGACAAACACAATTTGACTAATATCGATTTCTATTCACTCGAGCTTGCCCTTGCCTTCATTTTCATTCACCAAATACAGATGGTCATAAACCGTCCCCATTCTCAGCGATGGTGAGAATTAGGGCTAGGTCGTCGGTGTGTCAACGGTTCTCTTGCTCGGCGGTGAAGGCATCCGGCGTCGACGGTGCTCTTTCTGCCCTGTCTCTCCTCTCTCTGCTGCATCTGCCCACTTCCTCTCTCTGCCTTTTTGCTTCGTCGATGGTTATCTTGCCCGGTGGCGAGGCCTCGTCGGCGGTAAATGAAGTGGTTATGGCTTTGTTCATTGAGGTAATCACCTTCTTTCTCTCACTCTCTTAATTTTAGGGCTTCAAATTCTAAATTAACAAGAAGAATGGTCGAATTTGTTCTATGTATTTCTGAAATTATTGATTTTTTATGAAATTTCTATTATGCAATTGAGTCAGGGTTTTCATTTCTTTTCTTTGAAAAATTTGGTGAATTAGAGAATGTGGTGAATTGGGTGGGTGGGGTATGCATTTGATTACAATCCAGAACGGTCCTATATATGGGCGCTAAAATCATATGGCTATATCCATACAATACTTACATAGTATAAATGCCCGATTGTTGTTGTTCACACCACCCAGATGGAGTATCACAGAAATTAGGAGGATTTGAAGGAATTGAAGATTTTTACCTGCCATTGAAAGACTTGCTTGTCTATGTAGCATGTTGTGTGCTTGTATTAGGAAGCAAAATTGCAGAACACCAGTCAATTTAGAACAATTTTCTGGGTTTTATATGGAATTTGGATTTGAAAATTCCATTGTCCCTTTGGATGCAAAATTGCAGAAGAACACCAGTCAAGTTGTTATCTCAAATGCTTATTAGAAAAAGAGTTATTGAGATATGTCATGTTTATCTAGGGCGCATAATGATGTTTTATATTACATCACCTATGGCTAGGATCCGGAGAAACATGTTCCGACAGGAGAAAGAGAAAGAAAGGTGGAACTTGGGGGCCCGGGGGGGGCGCAATGATATTGCTTCTGTTTTTTATTTTGATTTTTGATTGCCCTAATTAGGTCAACCAACTTATATGCTACCAGTCATGTATTTCAAGAAGCTTTTGTCATCATTTTGTTGATACATTTTCTACTTTCTCCCGTAGGTTTTTTGTTTCTCTAGTTGTTTTAGTTTCCTGGGTTTGTTTAGCTGCTTTCTTTCAACAAATATTAGTATGTAACATTTCGTGACAATTGTTAGATTTGTTATTCTCATGTTATTTTTATCATTCTTTCTTGTAATTTGTTCTGTCCGGATTCCATGTTGCATCTATGAGGTATTCATACTTGGGACAGTTACTTCAATGTACAATAAAGAATACGCTAAGTCAAGTTTGAGACTGATTTGATTATTTGGCAAGTGATAAATGGTTTGCATGTACTAGGATTTACTCCTGTTGTGTAAGATTAAAGGGGTTTAGAAGTTTCTCAGTTGTGTAGTAGTGTACATAGGCTATGAAATGTCAAATGGAATTCACTAGTCAATCAGAATGAACTTGAGCGAGTATTGAACTTTTTACCTGTTTTCTTGCTCACATTGCTTGGACCTTGTGTTCTTCCATTTCTAAGTATAACAAAATAATACCCTTGCCTTGGAGAACTTTAGTTAGAGAATTCCATATTACTTATAACTTCTTTTGTGGCCATTCAAGTCTTAGAAGTTCATTAGACGGGATCTTAGACTGTGACTGGGGTATTGATTTTTGCTTCACCTCCCACTTTTGAGTGGTCTTGAATTTGGTGTTCAATTATTGTCTTTTTTTGATATGATTATGCAGTAGGACCCTTTTTTGGGTTCTTGACTCTTTCAGACAATTTAATTTGCTATTCTTCTTGTTTAAGAAATTAGTTTTTCAATTTTGTTGACGTGCGTTTTCTCTAAGAAAATTGAATTGCAATTTTTTTTTTCACTCTTCCCTATTTGAATGACCTAATTGCTGCATTTTCAATAGTCAAAACTGCAAAGAGCCTATGGTTAAGCTTCAATCTTATATATGTGAATTACAAAGAAACTTAGCTCTTGGGCACTGAATGCATACTTATAGGGATGTTGAAATCTATTTGGTAATATTTGTTTGTATACATCTTGTACGTTTTATTGTGTGGGTGAATGCTAGTTAGTTCATTTTTGTTAACTCAAATGATGGCAATTAATTATTTCATAGTTATGAAGTTATCGTACTTTTTTGCTTCATTTAAATTTTGGTTCAATATGTACTCTCTCTTTCACTGTCTCTCTCCCTCTTTTTCTCTCTTTCTCTGTGTCTCTCCCCACACACAAATACATATGTATGTAACTGCATTAAATATAGATTATTTGCATATTTTAAACAGATGACATGTTATGTCCTTTATAGATAAATTTTTTTGTCAAAATTAGTTATCCCTAAAAATCATTTGAAAGTTGGTTATGGAATACATGACGCCACACTTATAGACGAGGGAGTGGAGGGGATGCTTTTTCACTCAAAACGGCAATCAGGGCACGGATATAAGCAATGGGAACCTAACTAGACCTATAAGCATGGCAGATGATGTAGTCTTCCGCGGATATGACACTGTTTGCCACGCTTATTAAGTGATGATTTTTCACTCAAAGGGCAATCTGACCACAGATATATATATATATATATATATATATATATATATATATATATATATATATATAGGTACAAATATTATGCATTAGACTTATGGAGAATAGTCAGGGCAACATAGGCGTCATTTAAGCTTGCATTGAAGGCGGTAGTAAATAGGAGATCATACTCATGTGCCACATCTGAAAAGCAAGATAGTTAATAAGTGTTACATTTAATTAATAAATAAGATCACTTAATTGTATAAATCTAAAAGAAAAAATCAATTTTAATTTTTATGTAGATTTATTAAGAGCAAATTCAGTATCTAATCAATTTTTGTTAATAAAACAAATAAAAGTTCTAGGAAAGGTAAATATTATGTTATATTAGAAAATGACGCTCAAGTATGAAATAATTTATAAATTTTAAAATAAAAAATTCGAAAAAAATTTGTGCCCAGTGCAGATGTAAAATCTACTTTCTTCTATTTTAGTGGACTCTTATTAACCGTTTTGCTACTTTTTTTTCCAGGAGGCAACCGATTCTCCATGTTTTTGAGATAAGTACGAGGCTACTTAACTATTTTTCTTCAATTTTTTTTACTTGTTTGCATTTTTTTGGATCTATTTTTTTAAAAAGAACTGGCCCGGATATATCTTGCCTAGCACAATGACAAATCATCTATCATTTAACGATATGTTTCAGAAGATTATTAAATATTATGCTAGAAATAAATCATACATAAGAAATTGCTTAATTAACAGCATTTTAAAATTTTTAAAAAATTGTACTGAAGTGTGTCCTAGCAGTTAAGAGCATTGACAAGAGAGCATAGGTTCTTGAATGGTTGAACCTTAGCCTAGTTTCAAGTTTTTCTTAGTTTGAAAGAGGAAAAAGATCAAGAACACAAACAAGATACAATAAAACAACATAAAATAAAGCAAAGCGAAGCAAGCCTATAAGATACGTAAACCAGAAAAAAAGAAAACATCCAACTGCTTCCATTCAAAAGACGCACATTAATTGGACAACCTCATGGGTTGCTTGATTTAGATTTAGAGTTACTACTCTTGTTGGCTTCATCATCATCTTGTGTAGTTGATTGTCGTAACATCTGAGATTTTGTGACCATCTTCATCATAAGTGGGGTTTGATAACCCATGGCTTGTGGAACAGCAGCACTAGCAGGAGAAGAAAAGGAAGAAGCAACACCAAATGTAAGAGGGACAGCATTTTGGAGACTTTGTTGTGGCTTCTGCACAGCCTGAGTGGTTGCTCTTTGATACATGTGAGCACTCTTCCTTGACAAAGCGTAAGCTCTCCCTCCCGATTCATACGCTGCTGTGCTTGACATTCTCTGTTGGATCTCGTTCACCTCATTTTCCAACAAATTGCAAACTGTATCCCCTGATCGAGCTGCGACTGAGGACAAGAGGGTAGCTCTTTGTTGGCTGAGCAATGAACGAGCACTATTGAGTTCTCCTCTCTCTGCCATTGCTTGAGCTTGGGCAATCCCTTCTGCTACGGCAACACGATTTCTCTCCCTATCTACCTCCAAACAAACTTTTCTGTCTGCTTCAGATAAGGCCTCAGTGGGCGGCCTCTCAATCTCAACTATCTTTATTTCAGAGACAAGGTTTTCATTTGATAGCGGATCCTTGCACGAACATCTAACGTGTAACAGGCAGGTGGTTACAGTTGCTTCTTCATCAGATGATGCTGCTGCTTCCGGGACTAAGAGATAAACCAAGAATTGTTTCTCCTCTTCTGCATAAAGATCCCCGACATAAATCACCCCATGTCGGCCTGCATTGCTATCAACTATATTGCGATATCTTCCAGAGGGAATGGATAGGATTCTAACCCCAAGAGAGCCTGATTGCACACTGATCTCGACTTCCTGAGCCACGACACTCAAAAGACCACCAATGCACTGAGCAAAGGCGTCCTGGATAGCCTCGATTGATTCAATGTATGAGAAAGTCCCTCCTGATCGATCAGCAATGGCATGAAGTGCAGTGGCATCATGGTCATAGCCAAACCCAAATGTGTGAACCGGGACTACATCAGTTTGAGTAAGATTCTCAATGTCCCTTGATCTGATACAAGCTGGGAGATGCTGCAGGGCACGAAGAAAACCTTCACTGTGCCCATTCTGGTTATCTTGGCCGTCAGAGAGAATAATAATGCTTGAAACTGGGTTCTTCTGACGACGCTGCTCTAGAACCTGGACAGCCATCCTGACACCTGCAATAATGTTGGTTGCACCATTCACCTGAATTAAGTTAACGACATGGGAAGTTTCGGCTCGACCTACTTCTGTCATCCTTCGAAGGGGTGTCACACGCCGGGCACTTGTAGAGAATGTGATGATGGATAACCGGTCTGTGGGGCCCAAGTTGTTAACGATAAAGTTGACTGCCTGCTTGAGGAGCCTAATCTTATCCCCCTGCATACTGCCACTCACGTCGAGCACAGCCACAAGATCGAGTGGGGCACGAGAATCAGGGTGGTCTGAGGCTTCTGGGGAGAAGGGAGGGGCATGGATGCCAATAAGAACTGGAAATGCTTCCGACTTTTGTGATCGGCTTAGTGCACGATATTCTGGCAAGGCCTTTATCGTGATGGACCTGCTTTCGCTCCATGGGTTTGAAGATGAAATGGGTGCAGCTTCAGAAGCAGTTGTGGGGGCTGGAATAGAGCGAAGGGGCTCATCGTCAGCAAAGTTGCCAGTAATTAAAGGGGACATGCGTGGTTGTGGCAAAAAGGTGAAAGAAGTGGGAAGGAAGTTAAGGAGAGGATTGTTAGCGGGCAGCGGTGCTGTGAAAGGGAGATGCTGCCAAGTGGCTCGACATGTAGGGCAGATGTGATTGCCATGGTGAACATTGGAGGCAATGCAGTTGAAGTGAAAAACATGGGAGCACTCCGCTGTGAATAGGGCTTGGCCTTGCCCTGCTATCATGCTTCCCAAGCATACTGCACATGTTTCCTGTTTAGACCAACGTCAACAACAACAATTTATCAACTGTAAAAATCAGCACTTTAATGATGAACTAGTGTTCGGACAACGTATAGCAATTATGAAAATGTCAACTTAGCATGTAACTTTTGTAAATTATAACTTGCAAAGTATTCACCATCCTGTCAATGTGATAAGCATCTTGATCAGATCACCTAATTTCTTAAAGACCCCCCCGCCCCACCCGCGATTGTCGAGGACATAAGATAGTGCACAGAATGCCAAAAACGGGTGACGAACATCCTTGGTTGGGGCTTGATTATTTTTCTTTTATGTTGACATAATCGATCACAAGTAAGATATGAGCTACAAGTTGGGTACCTATTAAGTTGAAGAGGTCTACACGTGGAAAATGGATTAATATGAAATTTGGTCAATAATGGGTTTGAATGGATGGGATCTGCCCAATTAACAACCTAATATCTTGTCAACTACTCTGTCACAAACTACTCTACACATCCAACTTATTCAAGATCATTATGGAAAATTTGTATCAGACAATAGAATTATGTTGATAATTTTTTGTAACTTTACTGCATCTCACAACGGATTGAAAAACTGAGTCTATGTTGTCTGGAAGCCAACCCATTTAAATTGCATGAAATGGCTGACTGAGGCCAATTTTTTTAGATCAGTTATCCATGATTTATCCATGATCTAACCCAACCGAAATTGCTAAGGGGTCGGCCTTGACCGGACGTTCCCAACGTGATCCACTAAACATGCCTAGTTCATGAGCTTCTTAACATGCCTAGTTCATGAGCTTCTTTTAGATACTGCACCTGGGGTGGAATATATACCATTCAAATGAAATAGTTTCCAGATGAAGAAAACAAACGAGTTGAATGTTCCCTGATCTAATGTTCTTCAACATAAGCACACACATATCAGGAGAGGAAACTATAAATGTTTGTGCTTGGAGGAGATATCATTCAGATGACTCAATTAGGAGCATTGTCAACGGCCAGGCAAAAACATCAGTGAAGCCGAAGAGAAAATGAAATAAAAACAAGCTGTATAGTGTGATCTGCTTAGCATATATGTTACCTTCGAGGAATCCATCACAGAAGACCCTGAACAAATATCAGTTGGTTTCTTCAATTTCTTGTGTCTGATGCTGAAAATTCTGAACTTTAACTTTCCTTCTCTGCGTCTGTGCCCGGCAGCACTAATGCGCCCATGTATTTATATGCAAAAATTGCTTGGTCGTTAAGGAAAGTTGAATGAGCTTTCTTCTACAGAGAACAACTGTAAGGGGTCAACACTCAACATATTAGGTGTATACAGCGTTAGTTTAATTTGCAGCGACGGCGATGTTATGACCACCACAAACGATGATGATGATTATTATTATTATTATTATTATTATTATTATTATTATTATTGTTATTATTATAGCTTTGGAACAACTTATTAACGCTTAACACATTAGGTGAATTCAAGCAAATTGCAAAGAAAGGTACTTTTATTTTTTGGTTTTTGGGCGCTAATAATGAAAGGGTTTGAATATTGGTGAAAATAATTCGAGTTTCAGAATTTGTTATCAATAAATTGAACTTTGAATCGACTTAATGTTTTTATATCAACGAGTTTGGTTTTTGGACACAGTGCAAATTGTTTATGTACAATTGATATTGTTTTTGTCTCCGTTGTTTTAAATGTTGTACAATTAATATTGTTGTGTTTTTTTTTTTTTTTGAACTGAAATACTTGTACAAAAAAGAAAAATTATGACACTAATTCTT